>CATIWR010012601.1:0-58083 GCA_949677035.1 Omphalea diandra
AACCTAGCCTTCACATCACTTTGTTTGCACCACATTTAAATGACTGCAGTGTTCAAGAGAAGAAAGTTTCATAATCTTTACTTTGTTCCAGAAGCTCCACATAATCTTTAAGAAAATATTAAATAAAATTTCACAAATTCAATTAACAAATTCACTTCATAATCATGATTAAAATCTCAAAAATTCATTACAAAAATTAAATGGTTCCATTTACTTGGCTAGATCCAGAAGCTTCCATCGTTGAGCAGTAGCAGAAGCAAGCAGAGCCGAAGAGGAAGAAGAAGAGGCCGGCGACAGGTTGGTGTGGCCGAGGAGAGACGTCGGCGTCGGTGAAGAGAAGGAAACCGAAATGGCAACGCCAGGCGGAACCGAAAGGAGAGAGGAAGGAGAAAAGAGAAGGGAAAAAAAGAAGGGTCTGTTGTGTTTTTATAACTTCCAAAACGGCGCAGTTTCATTACAACAAAACGGCGCCGTTTCGTTGTAACAAAAACGGCGACGTTTCATTGTAACAAAAACGGCGCTGTTTCAATCTATCAAAACGACGCCGTTTTGATAGCGGTATACGGACGGTGTACCGCCAAACCGAACCTAAATACCGAAACCAAAACCGAAAAAACTTAAACCTTAATACCGAAAATTTTTTGGTTGGACCGGTTTCGGTTTTGGTTCGATTTGTCGGTTCGGTTTTGGCGGTATACCGAATAAATACCGCGAAAATTTCAGCCCTAATGCTAAGTGAGATATTTAAAAAAAAAAAAAAAAGACCATTCCATTAATAAAAGTCTCTTTGCGTCAGCGAAAGTTTCTTTATGGTTTGGTGTCTGATTTCTTCGTTTGCAATCAATGGCAAATTCATCCCTTGCTAACACTGGCTTTTCCTTCTCTCAACTTCGAAAACACTTCACTTTATGTGACTGGAATCGTGATATCTAGAAGAAATTCATTCCCCCAGCTAGATCCATTCTTTGCTGGAAAATTTTTCACAATAAGATTTCTACGGATGACAACCTCCGCAATAAAGGCATGGTAATTACTTCGGCTTTTAGATTATGTAGAGCAGCTTCTGAAACTGCTGATCACCTTTTTATTTCTTGTCCTTATGCCTCTTCAATTTGGTTGGTTATCGGTGATTCTTTTGGAGTTGCTATTCCTATTGCTTCATCAGCTCTTGACTTACTTGAGAAGGTTCTTAAACTGCTGTTTAGTACTCACGTAGGACCCCTTATTACTTCAGCTGTGCTTGCGGGGTTTTGGACCATTTGGTATGCTCGAAAACAATTCGCTTTTGAAGATGTTTCTATTCCTATCATCAACTCTTTACGCTCCATTTTTAAAGCGATGAAAGAGTTAAGGTTCGTTCAGCTTTAAATTCACAAAATGAACCACTTATTTTGCAGCGGTTCAATATTAAACTTCGCCCTAGTGGAGTACCTTCTATTGTTCCAGTTAGTTGGCCGCCCGCTCCTTTTGATTGGTTAAAAGTTACTATTGATGGCTCAGCCCTAGGCTCTCCAGGCTTAGCTGGTGCGGGTGGAGTTTTCAGAAATCACAGAGGCTTTGTCAAGGGCTGCTTTGCAATCCCTTTGGGTATCTCTTATGCCTTCGAAGCTGAACTTCGGACAGCCATGTTTGCTGTTGAAAAAGCACGTTTTTATGGCTGGACTAGTCTCTGGTTGGAGACCGACTGCACTTATGTGCTTCGTATGTTTCGGTCTAAGAGCTTCGATGTTCCTCGGAAACTTCTTGCCGATTGGTCTTATTGTTTGGCTTCTGCTTCACAACTACATCTTGTGGCACCGCATATCTTTCGAGAAGCAAATCATGTTGCCGATAGACTTGCCAAAGCAGCTGTTAATTTAGATATTTCAATGTGGTGGTTTAATGGGCTACATTTTTGTAATTCTTTGATTACCTTTGGTGGACAATGAAGGAAAAACTATAGGTTTGCTTAATTTTCTTGGTTAGTGATTTGAATCCATTTTTTTCTATTTAATTTTTTTGTAGGAGAGTCTTTACAAAATTTGGTGCTAAAAATATATCAGCCTAATTGAAATAATTAGATGTATCTCTGAAATTTTCTTCTAGTCTTATTCAAATATATATATATATATATATTTTATTTTGTGGAACCAATCTAGTATAATATTATAGTGGTAGTATGATCAATTTTGGGAGGCCTGTTGTGATGGTGTGGCCCCAATTCTAGTGAAATTTGTATTCTTGAGTTATTTTTTTTTCTTTTTTTAGTTGTTGGACCAATAAATTGAAGTCTAATATATTTCACCTACGGTTTTTTGTAGTTGATGGCCGAGAGGCTCTGTCCTTGGAGGGGCAACTCGACTCAATCCTCATGTCCTATGTGTAATGCATTATGTACTGTATAGTGTTCGGTGTTGTCTTCAGCTATAGTTTTAATATATATATTTTTTGATAAATCTCTTTACTAACACTAAATTATTAATAATTGATGTATTTATTTATAAAAATTTAAAATTAAAATTAAAATTAAACCTATAGCAAATTATTGCATATTGATAAATAAAATAAATTAAATCTAGCCATTTGAACAGTCGAAGAAAATAAATTAAATTAAATACTGAACTTAGATTTCAAAACAAAATAAACATTTGAACATCCATTGAGACTAGTTAACAACGCTTACATTTGTTGTTCTGCTGGTCTACATCAATTTATATCATCACACAAACCATTCACACCAAATGTAGCACATTACTCAAACTATGACAAGATTTTTCCTTCACTTCCCTGGGACGAAGTTTGTGGCATAAGCCCAGGCATTGTTGTTGACAGGATCAGCAAGATGGTCAGCCAAGTTTTCCAATGGTCCCTTTCCTGTCACTATGGCTTGAACAAAGAATCCAAACATCGAGAACATAGCTAATCTACCATTCTTGATTTCCTTAACTTTTAGCTCAGCAAATGCCTCTGGGTCATCAGCAAGGCCCAATGGGTCAAAGCTTCCACCTGGGTAGATTGGGTCTGTGACCTCACCGAGAGGTCCACCAGCAATTCTGTAACCCTCAACTGCACCCATCAACACCACCTGGCACGCCCAAATGGCCAAGATGCTCTGAGCGTGGACCAGGCTTGGGTTTCCCAGGTAGTCCAGACCACCCTCGCTGAAGATCTGGGCCCCAGCCTTGAACCATACAGCCTCGCCGAACTTGACGCCGTTGCGGGACAAGAGCTCTGGGAAGACACATCCAAGGGCTCCAAGCATGGCCCATCTGCAGTGAATCACTTCGAGCTCACGGTTCTTGGCAAAGGTTTCTGGGTCAGCAGAAAGCCCAGCAGTGTCCCAGCCGTAGTCACCCGGGAACTCACCAGTCAAGTAGGATGGGGGCTCACCGGAGAATGGGCCCAAGTACTTAACACGGTCTGGTCCATACCATGGGCTACCAGAGGAAACAGCCCTGGAGCCAGTTTTTCTCATGGAGACACGGCCATTGCCCATGAGCTCAGGGGCAGAGGGGCCAAGCTTCACTGCCTTGCCAGCGAATGAGGGGGAGGACAGAGCCATTGTAGAGGCAGCCATTGTTGGAAATGAGATAATAACAACTGTATGTATCAGTAGTGAATTAGTTGATGGGCGGTTGTGGCAAATAGGCCATACTGGACTTGAATTTATATGGGTTAGAAGAGAAGGTCCTTATCTTGGGGATATCTAAAAGTGAAATCTAATTGGTTGGTGACATTTTGATTGTGATTTTCTTTGTCAAGTTGGCACTCTCTTAGCCGTGATTATCAGGTTTTAGACTTTTTGTTTTATGCAATAATTTTTTTGGTCGAATTTTAGGCAATAGTAAGGTATCGAGAATCTAAGCTATAGTTTTAAGTTGTAGATTGATCCAATAGAGAATCGCCACATGTGCTTTTGGATATATAGCTATATATCTTTAGTTTACCGAAAATAATATGCTAGATTTTTGCTGCAAAGAAAATGGCCCTTATTTTATTTATATTAAAAATTCAAATTTTGGTGAATCTGCCACAAAATTCAATGCATTGAGGGCCACATCTAACATTACATGAGTGAGGCATTCTTATTCAATCAGATGTAATATGAGGTTTCTAAAAATTAGGAGGGAAGATTATAATCAATATGAAATAGATGAATTTTAACTTAATACAGCAATTTTCTACATTATAATCATTATTTATTAGAAACGGAAGAATTTCTCATGCCAGGTACAAATGTTAATAATTTCGTATTATTATCTAGTAATTTTCATTATGAACTGTTAATTTTAGATTTAAATTTTTATATTTAAGATAATATTATTAGATGGCATATAGAAATTCATAAATTGAAGGGGGGAAAAAATTATACTTTGCGATAACTACTTCGAGAAATTAATAATATCAAAATATATTGTCATTATCATAATTACAAGAAATTTCCAGAAAAAACAGATGGACATAAAAGAAAAAAAAGTCTGTATCAAGAGACAATTCGCGAAATATGAGAACTAGGTGTCACTTTAGCAGTCACTAGTAATAACTGGTCAATATTCTCTGCTACATGTTCCTTTCTTGAATTTGATTCATTAACAAATATTTGAATTGAAATGTAAAGGCAATTTCAATCTTAGCTTTCATATTAATCAATTAATTATATGGCACTATTATAGATTTTTCTGCAGATATTTTATGTGGGCATTGTATCAGCTACTCAAACTATATGATTTGCACATGCAATAATGACCCATAGTATGATCTAACTCTGAATTAATCTTCTTTCAAGGAAATCATAACATATTTTCATTAACATTCACAAAAATTTCGTGCATGCATCTTACTACTCAAGATTTTTTTCTCTTACCTGAACCAGGCCAGCTCTAATATATCTGGAGGTTTTAAAAAAAAAAAATTCAAAATTAGACATTTCAATAAAAATGGTAAAATTATTTTATTTAAAATGTATATTTTTCTTTTAGATGAACAATTATTAATTAATTTTTTGTATTTTGATTTTAATATATATTTTTTCTCAATGGATAATATCGCTAGTGATTAAATTTTTAATTTCAAATGCAAGATTTTGAATCAATTAATTTTTCATATCATATCCAAAATAATAACTATGAATTTCATTACTTTAAATTTGTGAAACATATTTTTATATTATTGAATCAAATTCAGCAATAATTTCAATTAAATTTAAAAATTTATATTATTTTCTTCAAATTTTTTTCATTCTTTTGCATGAATATATTTTAGCAAGATGTTTCATTCCAATAATAATTCTTATTAATATTATTTTTTCAATATCCTCTTCATTAGTTCTTATAAGTTATATCTTTATTATAAACGGTTTATGCTATATCTTCTTCATTATCTAGATGCATTCATATTAGTTATATATTTTTTTTCGTTGTCTCATGAGATTAAAACTTAATAGTGAGATGTTTTCAATTTTTAGTTCATCCATTGCTTAAGTTGACTTTTGTTAAACTTTATATTAAATAAATTATAATAAAAAGAATATCCTATATCAAAATCATTGCAAAATAGCAGCCGCTTCCTATCATTCTTTTCTCCATTTGATAATTTTCTAATATAATTTGGCACAAAAAATGTCTACCATTTATAATTTTTTTTTTTTAGAAATGCTATATTATTATATCTAATTGATCTTTTCTCTACAATAAAATTTTCGAATGTAAGTTTTGTTTTTATCTTTTAAGATTATAAATGTTATCTGAAGCAAGTATATAAGGACAAATTACTAATATAATTATATTGACAATCTAAAGTTTTAATTATCATTTATTTAAGATATTATTGAAATTAAAATTAAACTTAAGAGAAATACATTAATTAATAATAATTGAACAGAAATATAAAATTATTTTATTAATAAAAATAATTTTTAATCATATTTTCAAAACTTAGAGTATTTTTTTTTATATATAATTGAAGCATTAAAATAACTCTCTAAATTATCAAAGTCACAACCCACTCCTTAGGGGTAGACGCATTTCAGTGAAAACCAAAAAAACTGACCAACAAATTTAGTTTAATTTTAATTAATTTCGGTTTGGTTTGATTTTTAAATAAAAAAATTTTAGATGAATTAAATTGATCAAATTTTTAATATAATTAATCAAATTAGATTTAACATATAGTAGATTAAATCAAAATAATTAATATTCTATTTAAAATGTATTATTTATATTAAAAATATATAAACATCTATTAAAAATATACGTATTAAAAATATTTTAAAATATATTATAAGAATTATTATTTATATTAAAAATATTTTAAAAATCGATTTAAACCGAATCAAATCAAAATTAAATCAAACCAAATGATTTGATTTAATTTTATTTATAAATTTATTCAATTCAGTTCAATTTATATTTTTTAAAATTTAATTTTCAATTTTTTTGATTCCCACCCCTACCGCTTTTGACTTGAATTATTAAAAAAGGCAAGAGCGTTTCATACACTTCAATTCTCAAAAAAGTTGAATAATAATCATACAAAATTGAACAAACTCATCCCCAGGCCTCCTAGACGTTTCGTGCTTTTTAAGTTTAGCTCTTTAACTTATAATTACTATATCTAAGCACTTCAATTCTTCGAATTTGTGTCGTAGACACCTTCTGTCCAACGTGAGTAACACATGCCATTAGATGCAAAATTTATTAACTGTGAATGAATTTTTAAATCCTAAATTGGACACATCAACCAATATTTTAATAATAATTAGTTATATTTGATTTTTCACTCACAAATTTCAATTTTTAAGTTCTATTCTATCCATTTATTTTTTTCCAGTGGTAGCAACAAGCAACAATCAAGAATAATGATCTCCACACTCATTAATCTCTGCACTCCACACTCATCTTCATTTCCCTTAAACCGATCCCTTCTCGTCGGTATTACCATCATTACCGATGTCCATCTCAGCTTCACTATCTATTTAGCTCCATCTTCGATTTCCTCATCAAAACCGACCATTTTCTCTCGCTCTTTCTTCACCATCAAAATTGGACCTCCATCAACACTAGCCGCAGGCACTTCAATCCTACCCATAACTGATATCGCTCTCATCCCTCTTTCCCCCTTCAAACCCAAGATCGACCCAAGCCAATGTTAAACCTCATAGTCCAACTGATGCCACATTCCTTTCTTCCTTCATTGTTTTTTTTTCATCGATTAGAAGTAATTGGGATGTCTCGTTCGATGTCGATGTCGAGAAAGAGAGTTTGGTTGGATTGAGTTTGTTGAAGCTAAAAATAGCTGAATGTTGGGTTTGATTATTAAATTTAGTTTAATTTTGTGAATTTATTTTGATTTTGGAGAGAGTTGTGTGGTTTTGTGAATAATTTAATTTTGTTATTTTTTTTAACAATTCTATTTTGTTGTTGGTGATGGTGGTGTGATTTCTTGATTGTTATTGTTGTTCTCCCTTCAAAAAATTTAATTTTATTGTCAGTTTGACTTTTTGTTGTTATTGATGGTGAGATTTCTTTGTTTGTACAATATTAGGTTAATGAACATTTAATTTATTTTTGTTAATAAATCAATTTTACAGTGTTAATTGTTGTGTAATTTATGTTAATAATACAATATTATACATCTAGGGTAACACTTTACTAACAATAATATTATAATAATAGTTATGTGTTATTTTCGTTAACCTATTAACTATTCCGTTAGTGAAAATGTTTGTGACATAAATTTAAAGAGTTGAAAGAGTTAAATATAATAATTATAAAGGGCTAAACTTAGAAAATGCGAAAAGTACAGAGGCCTTGAAATGGGGTTTTCCAACAAAATTTGTAACTTTTTTACATACAAAAATTAACATGCAGGTATTTAACAATACACTTTGCCTTATTTCGTGGCTATTTTTATGATTTTGCATGAGACTAGATTACAAATAATTAAAAATATAAATAAATTTTAATTAATTAATTATATTTTGTTTATAAGTTCTTTTATAATATAAATAAAAAATAATAAAATTAATTATTTACATCTAAATGTTTACTTATTAAATCCAAATCATCTGCAGTCAAAAGAAAAAACTTCAATATAAATATTTTAGAATATAAATTACATTAAGGAATAAGAAATAGAATTCTATTCCAATATAAATGTTTTAGAATTTTAATGTTTTTATTTGATATATTTATATATAAGAAGAATAATGAAAATTTTTAATTTTTAAAATTTTAAACTAAATTATGATACCATGAAAAATATTAAAATCCTATTCTATTTTCTTTTTTAGCGTATTCTTAGCCAATTATAGCAACCAAGGTTACAAATATAGCGTTTTTAAAGGTTATTTCGTCATTTTCTTTTATTACCTTCAGATATGTTTAAATTTTATTGCCTTGCTCATTTGATTTGAGTTTTGGAATTAAAAATAAATTATGGGGGTTATTTTGGACTCTTTAAGTTATTTTTATGGAAAAAGCATATATAAATTGGCAAAAGGATCATAAATTAAATGGAAACTCTACGTATAATATGATCATATAAAATTTTAAATTATATGTATAATTTAATAGTTATTTATGATAATTTTATTAAAATAAAAATTTTTCAAAATGATAAATAATTATACACATTAATAAAATTATTATAAAATCTTAAAAATTATATTAATTACGATATCATTATATAATATCACATGCAATATTATAGTGTTAATAAACTTTAAAATATAAAATCAAATTTAGTGAATTTGAAAGTTTCATTATAATATGGTGCTATTAGATAAATTTTTAAGTTATATGTATAATTTAGTAATTATTTATAATAATTTAATTAAAATTAAAAATTATTTAAAATGATAATAATTATATATATATATAATATTAATAAAATTACTACTAAATCTTAAAAATTATACCAGTATATATGTAATATAACACGTAATATTGACCATCGAATCGTGCATTCTTTTCTTTTCTCAAAAAAAAAAAAAAGGGTTATGTTTCCTTTCTAATAACTTGGTGGCCCAACATTGGCTATAGCTCAGAAGTGAATCTGACAACTTGGTGGTCTAACGGGTGCCAACTAGGACAAATCAAGACAAGGACCAAAATCTTTAACCTCCAATGAAATTAAAGATTTAGATGCCCAAAGATAAGAAGTCATGGCTCCGAAGCCACTTGAAATCCAGGAAATGATTCTACAAAGATAAGGAAATCCATACACCAGCGCACCATAAATGCTCACAAAACCTGCTGCTCGCTTCCACCAGTCCAACGACACAACAAAAGTTGGTATCCTTCACATAGACCCATGGCTTCCTCTACGATGGCCCTTTCCTCCCCCTCATTCGCCGGCAAGGCGGTGAAGCTCGGCCCCTCTGCCCCTGAGCTCATGGGCAATGGCCGTGTCTCCATGAGAAAAACTGGCTCCAAGGCTGTTTCCTCTGGCAGCCCATGGTACGGCCCAGACCGTGTTAAGTACTTGGGTCCATTCTCGGGTGAGCCCCCATCCTACTTGACTGGTGAGTTCCCCGGTGACTATGGCTGGGACACTGCTGGGCTTTCTGCTGACCCAGAAACCTTTGCCAAGAACCGTGAACTGGAAGTGATTCACTGCAGATGGGCCATGCTTGGAGCTCTTGGATGTGTCTTCCCTGAGCTATTGTCCCGCAATGGCGTCAAGTTCGGCGAGGCTGTATGGTTCAAGGCTGGAGCCCAGATCTTCAGCGAGGGTGGTCTTGACTACTTGGGCAACCCAAGCTTGGTCCACGCTCAAAGCATCTTGGCCATCTGGGCTTGCCAGGTGGTGTTGATGGGTGCTGTTGAGGGTTACAGAATTGCCGGTGGACCGCTCGGTGAGGTCACAGACCCAATTTACCCAGGTGGAAGCTTTGACCCATTAGGACTGGCTGATGACCCGGAGGCATTTGCCGAACTAAAGGTGAAGGAAATCAAGAATGGCAGATTGGCTATGTTCTCTATGTTTGGATTTTTTGTTCAGGCCATAGTGACAGGAAAGGGACCATTGGAAAACTTGGCTGATCACCTTGCTGACCCTGTCAACAACAATGCCTGGGCTTATGCCACAAACTTTGTCCCCGGGAAGTGAGCATGAGAAAGGAGAGTTTTCTGTATTTGAAGTTTGGGATTGTTGAGTTATGATGTAAATTTGTCGTTAACTAATGGAAAGAATGATGTGAGTTTTGTTTGGCCAAAATGCATCATCTGTGTGATTATCTAATAGAAAGTAGTTTTCTTCTGCATCTTGCCATTGTCTGTCTCGGACAGAATAATTAATGACATGGTTAAATGAAATCAAATAATGCAAGGTGCAGTAACCATGAAAACAGATGAATCAACTGTGAAATTTCTTAAGTATATTTCCATATCGAAGTATAATGTTGTTTCACGAACAAAAGAATTGTGTGGTCTACTTTTAACCCTTCATCATACAAATACCTCCCCCTACCCTTAAAGGGAGGAAAAAAGTTACAGGATACTTGGATTTTCAACCTTTGTTAAATCACAAATTTTGTTAAAGGCACTTTGCTGGCCTGGTTGTGTAGGTTTGTGGTATACAAAATACATGAATTAAGCTAACTCAAGTACAGCTCCTACGAGAATGCCTATTTTACCGCAGTTAGACCCTACTTGCTGCCGACCTTGCTCTGGCAACTGACCTTGAGTAGAGCTCCTCATATTGTGATGCAGAAGATTCCCAACTGAAATCTATATTCATGACCTTTTGAACAAGCTGCTGCCAGTCCTCAGGATAGTTCCTATAGTAGTTAAATGCACGGTCTAGAGCACTGTTTAATCCCTACAAATTTAGTGAAACAATTTGATTGGTCAGAATAATGGTCTAAATTAGTATGTTTAATATGAATTGAACAATCTAAATTAGTATGTTTAATATGTGAATTGAACAATCTCAGATCACCAAAAGAAATTAAAGAGGTTCATCACAGATGATGCTTCTAGTTCTCTAAGCCCAAGTAATTGACTGGTACAGTAAATTACATATCAGGTACACCAAGAGGGTAAAAAAGGAGTTAATATGAAACCAATTGCCATCACCCCTACACAGTCACCTGTTCATCAGGAGTCAAGAAGGTAAATCCATTTCGAAACTGGAGAGGAATTGTATCATCATCAACATCAAAAACACTGCAGGAGGTGACAAAATCAAGAGTTAAGTAATTATTTGATATTGTGCACAAAAAAAGGTATGCTACCTGTCATTTAGACCTCCAGTTTTTCTTGCAATGGGTATTGAACCATATCTCATAGCTATCATCTGCACAATATTGTACACGTATACAAAAAAGAAGAGTTCAAAACTACAGATGTGTGTTGACAGTTTAGAACTGAATGATATGTACATAAATAAAGGTGTTTGTTGTACACAACATTGACAAAATATCTTAAGTTAAGGCAACACACAAGGTCTTGAAGCCCAAAAACTATACCACAGATAAATTTGTTTTTCAGGTTTCAATTTCATAATGAAAGCTACATGAACGTTACTTACAAATATGATTCAATTAAAAGTAAATAATGTACTCTGGTTGTTCTCCATTCCTGAACATTTGCATACAAGACTGACGACTTACCTGCGTAAGGCCACAAGGCTCAAAAATAGATGGGATGATGAACATGTCAGATGCCGCATAAATGGAATGGGCAAGAGATTCATCATACTTCAATATCAGCCGAATGTGGTCATGATTCTGAAATTGGTTTGCAATACCCTCAAATTCCCTCTACCAATAAAAAGAGTAAATTAATTAAAGATTCAGTAAGACTGAATTGAATGGTAGAGCCAGTCTAGAACAGAGAAAGGAGAAGGAAATAGATAGATGTACATTTGCTAAATCACATGTATAATTTCACAATTTCAACTATCTGCATATGTATCTCTTCGTCCATGTTGAGGGCATGTAACTATCAATTGGCATAGCAGTTAAGACTCTTCTGCAGAAATACTCTTTTAGATGCTTTGATAAAGGCGGTCAAAGGTTAATATTGAGGTTCTTTGTTATTTTCCTTAAGCATTCTGAGAGCACCTAAAAAAGTAATTTTTCACCACTTCTGGCAGAAGCAACTAAGGGAGTGTCCAACATAATGTGCAAAATATAGAGGATTTCATGTGTTTTGTTTAGCAGCCTGAAAGGAAAAACAGAAGATTACCTGAATATGTGCAACTGGGCTTGAGCCCAGAAGTAGAAATTGTCCTCCCAACTCCAATGTACGGTATATTGCATGTCTAATAAGATGCACACCTTTCTGTGGCACCAATCTTGTTATGCAGCCTACCTATTCAATAAAAGATGAAAGACTTCTAAGAATGTAAGTAAATCTATGAGAGATATTCAAGTTAGGTCTCTATGCAGAATAACATACCAAAAGCAAACTATAGCATTAACATTGTATCGGAATGCTCATAAGCTTACTTACAATCTCACTATTTTAAGTATAACTTTAAAAGTACCATTTCAATGCTCGAAACATAGAAACCATTTTATGCAACATTTTCAATGTATTTTCTTCGCAGTTGGCAGTTGAATAGTGAGATTAAAATAGAAATCTTTCCAAGGTTCATACATACACACAAAAAAGCCCTTATAAGTCACCGTTACATGCTGTGTGCAAGAAGGATTATTTTCTTAATAAGCAAAGAAAAATTGATGATAAAACACTGGACACAGCACTGCTTAATGCATGTTGCTCCATGTTTACTGTGTCAAACAATCAATAAAAGTAGTGATTGATTGAAACAATCAATAAAAAGAAACTTCGGTTATTTTGGAGGAAGAATACCAGTGGCTGCCTAGCATCAGAAGCAGATAGCCCAAGATGTCTTTTTGTAGCCATTTTGTTTTTGGCTTTCCCTTGAAGATCATTAGCACTGTACTGAACTTTGATTAAAGGGTCAGACATTGGATTCCATGCATCAGTATCAATTCCATTAAGAATTCCAATGAACTTCTTGGCATGAGAATTAAGAGTTGAATGGAGACCTTTTCCACCCTGCAAAAGAAAAGTGAAGCCTATACATAGATCTTTTCATGGAAAATCAATACAAGAGGAGCAAAACTTCAAGAATAATGCTCTTTTAAACAATAACTCAAATTGTCTGATAACTGCATATTCAACAATTTCTTGTGAATATTTCCATGCAGACCAAAGGTATAACAACAGGGTTGAAACATGATATCAAAATGTTTATTGTGATTACCTCCTAAAACTTTGGATCTCATATTATTAATGTATGTAACATCTCTTGTAAAACATACAAGAAGAGAAAAGTAACGTATCAGCTAAAGAAAATGTACAAGGAAAAACTCATACCTCAGCAGTTCGGACCTCTTGTGCATAGGTGGGTGATACAGTTGTCACAATGTTTGAGAACACCACTGCACCCTGGACAACAGGAAAGTGTGAGCACTGGTGATGGATAATTTGACTCGAGAATGATGCAAACTGCACTTGAATAGAGAATTTCAAAACCTTAACAAGATTGACCCTATCATGTGCTGAGTTGTCCTGCATTCTGTCTGGTCTGTTTAGCTGATGGAAATCAAGACCACAGTATGCCAATTCTGATGCTGATGCAGTCCCTTGGTATTCAAAGTTGTGACATGTAAAACATATTCTAGCTGAATTCAGTCCTTTTGGGGCATATATATCCCAATAAAGCGGTGCCTGAAATAGGTATAAGAGAGTTTCAATTGTAGTGAAACTCTTGACCAAGTGCTGAAAAATACCTCAAGGGAGAAATGGTATATTAAACTGATCATACTACAAAAGCTGTCTGCCAGTCATGGCAATGAATTATGTCTGGTTTTTTGCCAGCTTGAAGAAGCAACTCAAGTGCAGCACGGCTGTAAAATGAAAATCGCTTGAAATCATCATGCTCTCCATAAAACTGACCTCTCCAGAAGAACCTGTCAGGGTGATGAGGCTCAATAAAATAAACAGGAAGACCTGCATGATCAAAACCCACAATCAAGATACATCGCTCGCTCAGAGAAACTACAAAAACAAAACTAGTAGAAATCAAAAACCTTCAATGGTGCCAACCCATATCTTGTTTTTGTATAATTTGCCATCAAAATATGACTCCATCACCACATCTAGGGCCTGTACAAGCAATCTGATTATTTAAAATGCTCATAAGACACACGTATTCTCTCATCATTGCTTAAGTCAAATTCTAGCATACCCTCAAATTGCCAATACCATCATATTGCATACAGTCATATTTAGGCAGAATAATTTCCACGAGATGTCCTCTCTTTTGGAGTGCTTTTCCAAGACCAGTCACAACATCTCCCAAACCACCAACCTGTAAGAAAAATGCATAAATAAAACAATCCGTAATACTAATAATGACAAGATAACAATGATATCAATAACAAGAGAAAAGGCAAGGAAAGACAACAAGAAGAAAAAACTATTAAATTTCCATAAACTCTGTGACCAATATCAAATCATACAAGCAGAATAACAAATCAGGATGTCATGAAAATAATCATTTATTTGCAAGAATTGATTAATTCCCAGGCAGAATTAATTAATAAAAAAATAGAAATAGCTGTAGAAAATATGAAATAATTATATAACTCAGCTCAACCAAGCCTTATCCCAACAGAATGGAGATGGCTCCATGTCTTCTCCTCACATGGATGCAACCAAGCATCCAATGATGAAAAATGGAGAAATTATGAGACAATTATTTGTGTAGAATTAAGGAACACTTGAATAGGCAGATACATGTAAAGAAGCATGGCAGATTAAACCAAATGATGACCATTTTACATGCATTGCAACATATGAGAAGAACGGCAATACCACAAGATAAACAGCTTTTCTTTTTTTTTTTTCTTGTAACAGTGTAACAACAACACAAAGATAATCCAGCCTTTTTTACTTCTACCAGCATGAAAGGATGATGCAAATCAGCCTTTTTTTACATCTACCAGCATGAAAGGAGGAAGCATGCGATGTACACTTCAAAATGTCTCTTTAATATATATTTGCTTCAAAAGAAAAAAAAATTTCTGAGATTCAAACACACACACACATGTGTGTTTGTGTACATGTACATAGTATTGTTCACAAATAGCATCAAGATTGCTAACCTGCCAAGCAGTTAACTACATGATAAGAAATTGTCATAGGGAAAGAAATTTAAAGTAATATATAACAAAACACGGCAAGAATGCACGAACAGCATCTGGCTAAGTTAAGCTCACCTTAGCAACTGGTGCCATCTCTGCTGCAATATGAATGACATGCAATCCTGGACTACAGAAAAAAAAGGAACAAATCAAAAGAAACAATTATACACTGATATTTTCTACTTCAAGCTAGTACCTTCCTGGTGATGATGTCAACTTGAGAAACATGGAAACAGCTTCCTGCTCATTCTTTTCTCTGCATTCAAAGTACACGTCACGAATACGTCTATCTCTTTTCCACACCATATCTCTCAGCAGCTTTGCATCATCTGTTGATACTTTCTTCTCAAGCAGCCAACCATCTATCATAAGCAATAAACGACTCCAAAAGTCCCAGGGCATATCATCTACGGGTTCATCTAGTGCCTTTTTCTTACTTTCTTCTTTCAAAGTATTGAGTGTATCTTGAAGTTCCTGTACAGATTCTTGGTATAATTGGACATAAGAGTGTATTTCTTCATCAGATTTTTGAAGACGATCCTCCAGTAGTTTTATCTTTTGCTGCATTAGTTCATTATATTGCTGCAATTTTTCTGATGAAAGCTTATAAACATTAGCTTCATCCAAGGATTCCTCCAATTTATCAACCTTCTTTCGGAGCTCCTGGTTTTGCTGTAATACTAGAATAGCCTGATCAGCCTGCTTTGTAGCCTTATCCAACAATGCTTGCAAACTTTCCACTTTTCCCCACAAGTCTTTGCATTCAACTTTTAGGCTAGATAATTTTGAAACATCTTCCTGAGAAGCTGAAAATTTCGACTCCAAGTCTTTAAGCGAAAACTCCAACAGCATCCGCTCTTTTTCCAGTGTTACAACACGTTCATCTGTATCCTTGACATTATTAAGCTCCTGTTTAAGTGCTTCTATATCATTTTTCAGAGATGTATTTTCTGCTCTCAATGAATTAAGCTCCCCACTAAGGGAATAAACAGCACTACTTTGAAGTAGAGGGACTTCCTTGTTCAAAAGTTTGTTCTGGCTCTCTCCCATGTATTCCAGTTCACTCCTTAGTTTCTCCAACTGATCTTCCATGAGTTCCACATGTAACTTTTCTTGTGCAGCAACCTTCATTCTTGCGTCGGTTTCTGCCAATTTCATCTCCAAAACATTAATTTCCCCTTGCAATATTTCCTTCTCAGCAAGAATTCTTTCAAGATCTTCAAGTGCATGAACCCGAGCTTGATTAAGAAGTAGGATATCTAGCATAAATTTGGAACTAGTAAATATACATTCATACATCTAAGCACAAATGATTTGAAATTATTGATATTATAAACAAATTCACAAACATTTCTGCAATTCACAAGAATGAACACAAAACTACATGCATTTGACGAAAGTAATTCAAGAATACCAAAGAGAGGAATCCTAACTTTTCTCTGCATTTCTTATCATGCCAATCAAGTCCTCAAGTTGAACACGAGAGAGTTGCTCTCCACCATCTGTTTGTAAGTCCTGGGGGATCAAAACAAATAAATAAAAAATATAGAATGAAGTTTGTGTTTTCCCACTCAAGCATAAGAAGACACAAGAAATGAGACCATAAAAGCTAAATTAAGGTAAAATTTTTTCGCCAATGAAGAATAGATAAGAAATGAAACATCTATCAACCCTCCAATACGCTGAACCTCGAGCAACATAGATCCAACTTGAATTTTGCTCTAATATGGATATACCCCCAAAGATATGCAAGATTTCACCAGTTAAAACATTTAACTACAATGTACATCCGAAACATAGACAAGATATACTTTTAATCTAACTTTGCAAAGACGAATGGTTTCATCTCATCAGGGACACAGGACTGCTTCTCTCATCCATCTATACCCTGTGAGTAAAAACCACAACAACAAAAACTACTTCACTAACAACTATCTCCGAAAAAAGCATGTTTTTGCTATTGCTAATAGCTACATTTGAGCAAAAAGTTACAATAAATCATCTTTGCTAATTGATAATAGATTTTTCTAATATGAGTTTTTTGAGCCATAAATTGATTTTCAATGAAGCTAAATATTTGAAGCCTTTGCAAAAATATAACGAATTAGGTTCACAGGAAAACTAAACCACTTTCATGAATAGCTAAAAATACCTCTAAAACTTAAAAATGTTGTAGTTTAACTAACAAGTAACAACTACAGCTTTTTGCAATAGCAATGCCAGAAAGGCTTTACATCATAATTAGGCAACAACTTACAAAAACAAATAATAACATTAACTAATTGCTAAGCAGTGAAGAATAATACCAAAGATTTCATTTCTTCTGTTCCACTATGAAAATCCTTAGTATCAGCATCATGCTGAACATACTCCACCTCTGCATTTCCCTCCTCCTCCTCCTCCTCCGCATCTGCATCTTCATGAGGCACAAGATCACAACTCATGCTGGGGACACCGACAGTGGAAGTAGCTTGCGTTTCGGAATCATCCTTGCCACCACTCGACTGGAACTCCACCGTGGCAGGTGGCTGTTCAGGCAAAGCTTCCTTCTCCTGCTGCCTCCTCTTTTTGCAATAGCAATGCCAAACAGGAGTTACATCATAATTAGGCAACAACGTAAAAAAGCAAATAATAACATTAACTAATTGCTAAGGAGTGAAGAATAATACCAAAGATTTCATTTCTTCTGTTCCACTATGAAAATCCTTAGCATCAACATCATGCTGAACGTACTCCACCTCTGCATTTCCCTCCTCTTCCGTATCTGCATCTTCACAAGGCACAAGATCACGACTCATGCTGGGGACACCGACAGCGGAAGTAGCTTGAGTTTCGGAATCATCCTCGCCACCACTCGACTGGAACTCCACCGCGGCAGGCGGCTGTTCAGGCGAAGCTTCCTTCTCCTGCCGCCTCCTCTTGTGCCAAGCACTACATCACCATCATCATAAATGAACGATCACAACAAAATCATAGTCCCTAATCTAAAAAATCAAAATCAATGAATGAACCGCTTACCTGAAATTGCGGTGCCGCATTTTGCAGGAAGAGGAAAGCACGAGGTGAGAAGGAAACAAGAATCGCAGATTTGCTCGCTGCTTATTACCGTTGGAGTCATAGTTCAGAGCGGTTAAAGCGTGGCTCAGAAACCAGGTCGATGGCTTCGTCGCCATCAATCGATAGAAATGAAAACTAAAAAAAATTTCGTGCAAAGAAGCGCAAGTGTAGAGTTTTTTTAAGAGTCGAATCTGTTTTTATCTTTGGCTGTAAGGAAAGGTGAGGAGGATCTGTGGCCGTGTGGACAAAACTAGGTACTTTTTCGTACTTGGGAGCTTCGTTGCTTCATCTTAATCGAACGGTGGAGAATGGTGGGGCCAATGGGAGTGGGGACAGAAAAGAGAAGGGAAGATTACTTTATCCGCTTTTTGATTTTTCTTGGTCCTCATTCATTTGTTTTTTCTTTTTAATCAAGTTACAAAAAAAAAAAAAGATCGATTCCAAAATACTAACTCTATTTAGAAACTTAGGTCTTAAAAAAAAAAATTAATGGAATTGATTTTATTTTAACAATTATTTAGTTTAAGACTTTTATATTTAGAAAATTTATTTTGCATTTAAAAAATTTAATTAAATAAAAAACTTTTAACAAATTTATATCAATTAAAATATTTAAATAAAATTATTCTAACGATTTTATAACTTAACTTATGTTTGCTATAAATAAATATGATATTTAAAGAAATAATATTCTTCTAATTTATTGTAAATTTACTTCAAACAATAAAATTCAATTTAATTTAATTTAAAATTATTATAAATAAATAAATCTATTAACAATATGACAAAATTCTTTTTATTTCTTTTTCTCCTATAATCTATTCCTAGTAACAATTGAGCATAGCTTCTAGATATTATTGAACAAAATCTATGTAAAAAACCAGACACTTTTCATATAAAGCGTTCGTTTGATATTTCATTAAAAAATTAACTTAAAAGCTAATCACTCTCCTAATACATATCATATATAAGATTTTTTTTTTTTTGAATGACGTAGTGTGGTTAGTGCTGTCAACAAAATTATCACGAGTTAATAGTTTATTATTAACGAAAAGAAAAGGAAATTTTATAATAATTTCTTAATGAATGAATCACTGCTGATGATCAGATATAAGATTTGAACTCAAGAGCTCGAGGGTCTTAGAGTATACCTTAATAAAAAGCAACTCATATATAAAGAATGAGTAAGCCATTATAAATGACATATGAACGTCAAGATATCTATTAACACTATCTTTATCGTTCATTTCATCTTCAATTTTATCTATCACTATTACAATCCCAATCACTCTCATTCTATTTTTTCAGCCGCTATCAATTTCAAACGGGATTTAAAAGTCCCAAGAAAATATGCAACCAATGAGATCAAGTCCGAATGTGTCGTTTTTCAGTGTGCACCGTAGTTTTCCCCTTCTAAAATGATCACTCCAATTTAGCCTGCACAAGTTACTTTCTTTTTGGAATTCAGTAGTTGAAAGATAATTGTTGGATGAATTATTGACTATATAAATTACTCTATCAATACCTTTGGCCAGCATTAAAAAAAAAAAAAAAAGAGCTCAGATAAACTATAGATTTTATTTTTATTATTGATTTGGTGTATGCAATACTTTGAGAAGCTAGAATCCTAAACCATTTGATTGGTCATCCTTGGCGCCTCGATTAGTAATTATTCAAGAATTTCTTAATAAAAAAACATCTATTAAGATAATGGGCAAGCTAAAGTTCACCATATTATTTAGAAAGCTGTTTTTAAGAGAATTTCTTAAAAAGTAAAAAAAAAAAAAAAAAGGAAAAGAAAGACAAATATCAAATTAAAGTGAATTTGGAAAAAAAAAAAATCTTATCTTGGTCCGAAGGCAAGAGTTTTATTATAAAAAAAAAATGAAGACAAAACAGGAAATTTATTTGTAAGAGGCCTACTACTGCCATATAAATAAAAAGGTAATGGCAGGTTAATCACGCAAATCTTATATTTTGAATGAGATTAGACTACTTTCAATTTTCCCGAACGTATGTCTTCTTTAGAGTGAAAATGGATGTCATCTTATTACTTTTTTTTAAAAAAAAAAATAATTAATTGCAGAGTCCAACAGACGTTGCAGCTTATACTATATTAATAATATTATGAAACTATGTTAATTATATGTACCAATAATTAATATAATTATATGATAATAAAGTGTCTATCTTGTTATGTAAAAATTATAAATTATAAATTTAATAATTTTGTATTATTTAAATATTTAGAAGATAAACAAGTTAAATTATATATGAACTATTTAAATTCGATTATCATAAACTTAAGTTAAATTTGACTAACTAACTGAAGTCAAGATTCATATCACATATTTATTATGTAAGCTTGGGAGTCTAACAAAATTAATTTGATTTTTTTATATTATTATATAAATAGATATTTATTCATCAAATCTCAAGTTCAAATTCATTAATCTATTTCTTTCGACATAAAATTAACTTAAATTAAATATTACATGTTACCAATTTAAGTTGACTCAATTACATTTATCATATTGAAAAATCAAAACTACAAATGTGAAAAGAATTTTAATTTCCAATGTAAAATAAAATATTTTTAAATATTTCAATGCATATGCAGTTTTTGATATTTATGAATATTTTGTAAGTTCAAAATGAAACTAACAAATATTCAAATAAAAGAAAGAGACGGTTTAAATAAGGAATTGCCCGCCTTCTTTTGTCATGATGGCCGCTAATCCTTGAGACATTCAGTTCCAATTCCAACGAACAGCCACGGCTTTCAAAATGCAAATAAATGAAGAAAATTCTTCTGTTCTTCAAAATCCCAAACGCCAAATACTCTCCTTTCACCTCTTGCTTCTCCACCTCACCTCCCAAACCTTACAATCTCACTAACTGCATTGCCTCTCTCCAACAATGTGTCCTCGACAAGAACCTAAAAGGAGGCCAACAGCTCCACGCCCACCTCGTCACTACTGGCCTTCAGGCCTCCTTCCCTGCATACACCACCAGCCTCATCAACATGTACGCTAAATGCAACCAATTAAATCAAGCCCTTATCGTCTTCAACAACGCCCCAGATAAGGATCGTAATGTTTTTGCATATAATGCAATGATTTCTGGGTTTGTTTTGAACGGATTTGCCACAGATGGGTTTGAATTTTATAGGGAAATGAGAAGGGTTGGTGTTTTGCCCGATAAGGTTACGTTCCCGTGTTTAATTAAAGGGCTTTGCGAGGTTATGGAGGTTTATGAGGTGAAGAAGATTCATGGGTTGGTGTTTAAACTTGGGTTGGAGTTGGATTTATTTGTGGGCAGTGCTTTAGTGAGTAGTTATTTGAAGTTTGAGTTAATGGACGAGGCGTATAAGCTGTTTGATGAAATGCCTGAAAGGGATGTTGTGTTGTGGAATTCCATGGTTAACGGGTGTGCGCAGTGTGGTGAGTTTGATGTGGCATTGGGGTTTTTCAAAAGGATGAGGAAAAAGGGGGTTCCGATGAGTGGGTTTACAATTACTGGGATTTTGTCGGTTTTTGCTATGACTGGGGAGTTTGATAATGGGAGGATGGTTCATGGGTTTGTGATAAAAATTGGGTTTGATTCGTATGTTTCAGTTTCCAATGTGTTGATTGATATGTATGGGAAGTGCAAATGTGTTGTTGATGCGTTGCATATTTTTGAAATAATGGATGAGAGGGATATATTTTCGTGGAATTCAATTATATCTGTTCATGAGCAGTGTGGTGATCATGATAGAACTTTGAGGCTTTTTAATAGGATGTTATATAATGGGATCTACCCTGATTTGGTTACTATTAAAATGGTTCTTCCTGCTTGTTCTCATTTGGCCGCGTTGATGCATGGTAGAGAGATTCATGGTTGTATGGTTGTCAATGGGTTAGTAAAAGATGGAAAAAGTGAAGATATCGATAATAAGCTGATAAGTAATGCCATCATGGACATGTACGCAAAATGTGGGAGTATGAGGGATGCGCATCTGGTTTTTGAGAAAATGAGCAGTAAGGATGTTGCATCATGGAATATAATGATCATGGGTTATGGTATGCAAGGTTATGGCAATGAGGCATTAGACATGTTTTCACACATGTGTGAAGCAGGATTTATGCCTAATGAGGTCACATTTTTGGCTGTTTTGTCAGTCTGCAGCCATGAAGGTTTTGTGAGCCAGGGCTGCAAATTTCTTAGGCAAATGGAACGGAATTATGGTGTGGTTCCAACCATAGAGCATTATGCTTGCATCATTTACATGCTTGGTCGGGCTGGACAGCTTGAGGTCGCTTACAAATTGGCAAAAATAGAAACTTTGAATGCCAACCCTGTTGCATGGAGAGCTCTCTTGGCTGCATGTCATCTCCATGGCAATGCAGATCTTGCTGAGGTTGCTGCAAGGCAGATATTTGAGATTGATCCTGGACATTGTGGGAATTATGTATTGATGTCCAATGTTTATGTAGCCGCTGGTCGACATGAAGATGTGTTGGATGTTAGACATACAATGAGGCAACAAAATGTGAAGAAGACACCAGGGTGCAGCAGGATCGAACTCAGGGATGGCATGCATACCTTTATTACATGTGATCAGACCCATCCTGAAGCAAACTTTATTTATTCGAAATTGCACTTGCTAACCTCCCATCTGTGTGATCAGGGATATGTGCCCCATCTCTAGTCCAATAGTTCTGCTATATGGTTGATCAGGGTGCAGTTTGCACTAGTACTCCAGTACGACTAATGGCTTTCTCTGCCCTCATTTTTGGATGCTTCAGTTGCAATAGCAAATTAGATGTGGAATTTGACAAAAGGAAGATCCAAATTTATCTCTGGCAGTAAAAGAAGTATCTGATGTGCAAGAACATTGAAAAATTAGGTTAGCTTACCTCAATTGGTTTACTAATTTTGGTCGAGGTATGAAGGAGTTGTTTCCGAACGAGAGGAGGTTGTTGGGTAGAGCAAAGGCGAGGCATTTTTGATAAGGTCAGTAAATTGAAATTGCAAAAGAAATTTTAAGAAAAGTTTATTATTTTAAACAATAAACCTTGATTTTTATTTTTGCATATTTTTCAAATCTATCATAAACTTCATTTTTTAACGAAAAAAAATAAATAAATAATTTTGTTTGCAAATTTATCATGATGTGGAATTTCAAGTACTGAAAATTGAATTTTGTTAACATGACATTATTTAAAGCTTGCGCCATATAGTTATAATGAAAATAATTAATTTTCTCCCACATCTCAATCTAGCTAATAATATAATTATTATAGACTCTCAATGTAAGATATAATTTCAGACTATTTTATTAGTCAATATATAATTTATAGTTAAGAACAGTGGAATATAATGTGTATGTATGTATAGCTTCTCAATCTAAAAAAGTAGGGAAATTATTTCAAATTATTGTATTAGTCAATATATAATTTGTAGTAAGAATAATGAATATAATGTGTACGTGTTCACAACAAATAGTTGCAACACAAATTTTATGATAAATAAAATATTTCTACCTAATGTATTAAAAAAAATAAAGAAATTCATTATTATAAAGAATATAGATTCTCAATATAATAAAATGATTAATTATTTTTCATAATATTAAAATATAACTTTAGTATACTCTTAAAAATATAATTAAAATATACAAAATATAAAATTAAATTAAAAAATTGTGTTGCAGCAAAGCAACATAAGTATGCTAGTTTTATATTACAATTATTGCAATTTTGACAAAATAAAAAATTCATATTGTGTTGTGCTATTTAAAAAAGATAATGATATAAGTACCTAAAACTAAATTACTAATGATAAATTTACTTCAAACATTAATAATTTCCAAAAAAGTTGATTTGGACGAGATTTTGATAATTATACACTCAAATTTGTTAATAACTGAACTGAACAAAACACGAAAAACAAATTTTTTTACTTTAACAAACTCCATTAAAAAAAAAGAATTGTAGATTTGTTATCTAAAAACTAAGAGATAATTTTTTTTTTATCTTAACTAGTTGAATTCATTAAATTAAAAAATGACTTTTCCAAATCAATCTTCCACTATTATCGATTTTTCTTCTTAAACATGATTTTTTTTATCAAATTCATTTACATTTTTTGATGAATCAAATTGTTCTCAAATTTATTCCCTTTTCTTGATGGATCAAAATCAATAAAATAAATATTTTTGCTTGTACACAATTTCAGATTTGTAAAATTTATTATAGAGAGAAAAATTTTTGTGATATATGTTTCTTACTCTAAAAACACTTTCAATATGATTTTGAATGCTTATTTTATTGTTTACCATAAAAAAATCATGAATTTGATATATTATGGGTGAAAAACAGTGAAAAATAAATATATTTGAACTCAAAATTAGTCATAAAAGAGAGAAAAAATCGAATTGTTGGAGGTTGAAAATGATGTTTCACTTAATTTTTTTATTCAGAAAAATGTTTTATTTTATGTTGACGCAACAATTGATAAACAAAAAAAATTGAAGACAATGTTTGCATTTAATTCTTTTTACACAATAAAATGTTTATAAATGATTTATTATTATTTTATTTTGATTTATTATTGGGTTGCAAATAATTTTATTATTGATTTAAAATTATTAAAAGTTCAATACAGAAAACAGTTTGCAGTAAAATATTTATTTTGTATTTATTTTTATTGATGCAACCATCGATAAATAAAAAAAAAGAAGAACAATTAGCATGTATACATCGTCTTCGACCTTTAACAAACATGATTTTATCTTTTTTTATAATTAATTTTTAGCTCAAAATATTTATTTATTAACTATTTTTCATTTAAAATATATAAAAACTCATCATTTTTATTTTACATAATAATAATAACAAAAAACAATTATTAAATCTTAGAAAATAAAAACAAAATCTCAGTAAAATATTTGGTAAATAGTTTATTACTGATTTATTTTAGTTTATTATTGGGTTGCAAATGATTTATTATTGATTTAAAATTGTTAAAAATTAAATACAGAAAGTAGTTTGTAAGAACATGTTTATTTTGTGTTTTTTGTTATTGATACAACCATTAATAAATAAAAAAAGAAAAATAATTAGAACGTAGACATCATCTTCAATCTTCAACAAACACGATTTTCTATCTCTTTATAATTGATTTTTAACTCAAAATTATTTTTTTAATTATTTTTCATCTAAAATATATAAAAATTCATCATTTTTTATTGTAAACAACAATAACACTAAAAACTATTAAATTTTATAAAACAAAAATAAAATCTCACATTATCATTTTCATCTTCTTCATTGTTTTAGTGAGAGAATATATAAAAACTCATCATTTTTTGTTCTAAACAATAAAAACAACAATTAATTCTTAGAAAACAAAAATATCTATTAATTCTTAGAAAATAAAAATAAAAATAAAATTTTACAATCTCGTCTTCATCTTTTTCTTTTTTCATTTTTTTAAAAAGAGAAAATGAGTAAAAAAATAAAAATAAAATTACATATTCTCATAAGTCATATTATATCCAACTTGATAAAATAAAATAAACAATCTTTCTAAATAAGTATTTTTCAATGAATTAAAACACGAAGTGATAAAAATGAAAAGTAAAAAAAAAAAATAAAAGCATAAAAAAATAAAAATGAATGCGTTATAATGGCTTTTTAGAATACTAGAGATAAAGAAGCCTGATAAAAAAAACACCTTAAAAAAAAGTTATGGGCCGAGCCCAGAGAAAAAAAGGTTAATTTTCCATTGCAAATAAACTAATATGAGCAAAATACTTTGTCAATTTCCGCGATCAACAGCTCCGTACTCAAATTTCCAGCCACCACTCTCATCCATCGCTGTCCGGTGAACCCCTTGTTCAGCATTACAATCACCACCTGGCCATCAACGAAAACAGGAACAAGAGTGCGGTGATAATGATTATAAAGTCAAGCCGAAGGCAATATGAAAATTGAAGAATTTCGATTCTCAAAAACACATTAACCCTAATAATAGTATTATTTTAGCTATAATGGAGACCGAAGGTGAGACTTGCTTCTACATTTCTTTGACTCTCACAATCGCCCTTGTTTTAATAGCGGTCGTTCGGATTATCTATGTCGTTTATCGAACCGGCAAACCCTTGCGTCGCCCTAAATCCCCTGCGCCAATGAGTACTTTGATTGTTTTGGGTTCTGGTAGATCCCATATCTTTGCTGAATTGGAAAATTAATTGGTTATTCAATTGATTTTTTGGTAGCTAAAGATGTAACAATTGTTGTTATTGTAGGGGGGCACACAGCAGAGATGATTAATGTGCTGAATGCGTTGCAGAAAGATAGGTTTAGCCCTAGGATTTATGTTGCGGCTGCCACTGATAATATGAGCTTGCAAAAAGCTCGTGTCTTGGAAGAATCGGTAGTCGATGAGGTGGATGAATTTTTTGTTTTTTTTTTTTTAAATGTTGGTTTGTTATGCTGAGTTTTGTTTAATTGTTGCAATTCATTGTGTGCTTGGTTGATTGCTCAGTTTCAGAATTTACTGCGATTTGTTGTGCTTGTATTTGTATTATACAGTAAAGTTATGAGCATTTATATCTTGATTATAGCATGGGATTTGTTCTTTTGTGAAAAGCAGGACAAATTGTTGATGGATAGTTGTTTTGGATCTATGAGCTGCACGGTTGTCATTGCTGTTCTTGAGACAAAGTTAAAACATTGATGAAATGAAGTCTATGATGAGTGGGAATTTAGGTTATGGCTTTGTGCCCAAAGAGTAGCACTTGTGGTTTTTTTTTTTGAGCTAGCCTATTTCGAGTCCACAAGGGCTGTGAACAATGTGCCCTTAGTGCTAATCTGGAGTATAGAGGAAGAAATGCTGGATTTCAAATTTAGCAGAATATGTCCAATGTTTAAGCATGATGATGTCCAAAATTTCATTGATTAGTATTTACTGGATTCTTGATGCTTTTTGGCTAACTTATAGGGCTGCTTGATTTCAGCATGATTTTAGCCTTTAGGATCATTGATTATATATGTTTCTTTCACTTTCTAAATTTCATTAGTTCTGCAAATGTTTGTTTGTTGAACTTAATTCCATGTGGAGATTAGAATTTATTGCTGTAGCAGAAATCGAGTTTGCGACTTAGGCTCCGTTTGTTTCGCGAAAAATATTTTTTAGGAAAACATTTTCCGCATTTTGGTGTATCCAAAAAATTGGTCAACGAAAAATATTTTCTTGGTTAAGGGAAAAACTAAGTCATTTTTCAGGAAAATGACTTCCTGTTTTGAAAACGGGAAGTCATTTTTTGGACTTTGACAAACTCATCTAAAAGAAAAATAAAACCATATAAATACATGTATTTGTTATCATTGATCATCTTTGGCTACTGACATCCATCACTAATCATTATCGACCGGTACTCTTACTTAGCGTGTAGAATATCTGAATATCACTCAGATTCCAATTGATGTTTGGTGACTGTTAATCCTTGCTGATTTGTATGGGACAGCAGGATTTTGAAATCTTTTTTTCTTTCTAGACTGGGCGCAAGGTGGTAGCTACAAAGTTCATGCAGATCTATCGAAGCAGGGAAGTTGGTCAGTCATATATAACCTCCATTGGAACAACTGTAATAGCTATTGCTCATGCATTGTGGCTAATGATTAAAATCAGACCCCAAGTGGTTAGTGTGTGTATATATATATTTTTTTTCTTTGGCATTTTTCTTCTGATTGTTCTTGTTACATAAGAAAATGCTTGGATCAGCTTGTACTAACTGTTTCTGTTTTTTAAATTTCTTAGATTCTTTGTAATGGCCCTGGGACTTGCATTCCTATGTGCATCATTGCATTTTTCTTCAAGGTTAGATGTCTTTTCTTTCAGCCCCTAGTCTATTCAGTGTGTTTCATTAAGATGAGATTGGCTTATATTTTGTCACCTCTCTGCTTTACCTGCAGGTGGTAGGAATTAGGTGGTCATCCGTTTTCTATGTTGAGAGTATAGCAAGAGTGAGAAGGCTCTCTTTAAGTGGTTTGCTTCTCTACAAGTTGCACATAGCTGATCAGTTTTTTGTACAATGGCCACAACTACAGAGAAAGTATCCCCGAGCTCAGTATGTTGGTTGCCTCATGTAGTTGATCATGTGGTTCTCTGTTTTACTTTTGGGTACTAGTCTAGGACGCAAACTCCAATTGCTTGGCATTTACATATTTGCACTGTGGGATGCGCATGACATGATGTCCAAGGGAGAGGAGAGGAGAGCTTTAATTCTTATAGGATTTGTACGAAAATTCAAAGCCTAAAAGAATTCAAAATAATAAAATTATGTTTTAATGATTTTTTAGTTGAAAGGATTTTATGTAAAAGAATTTAATTTTTTTATTTTTAAAAAAATGATTTTGTGAGAAAATTTTAAAAAAATTATTAATTGAAGATTTATTTTAAATAAACGAATTCTATTATTAAAATGAATGAATTTTATTAGTAGAATTGATTTTATTTTGTATGATTGGTTTTAAATGAAGTCATAAAATTGGTACTGCATAAAGTTGTTTGGGTTTTCTTATTTGTTTGAGCTGAAAAGTTCCAATTTTATAATCTTTTAGCACAGTAATAGATTTGAGAATATGTTTTCAAGATATCTCTCCCAAGTTGAGTTAAACAAAAATATATCAACAGAACGGGGTGTTTACAAGTGTATAGATTATGTGGATACGCCGATATATATATATATATATTTGAATTGTTCAAATTATTATTTATTATTTGAATTTGAATTTAATATTTATTTCGATTATACAAGGAATGACCTCATAAGTGTTTTAGATATTAATGATTCAAATTACATGAAGCATGGAGTTAATTTTGAAATTAATAATAGGATTTTAGAACTAATTTAACTTTCATGAATGACTTAAAAGGATTTGAATTGGTATCTCAAAGTGAGTATTAAAAAGAATTCAAACTTCTTTGATCTTTCTTAATGAGCTTGAACGTTAATTATGCATTCTTTATAATATATTTTTTATTTATTTTTTATTTTATCATATTTATGTTATTTCATTTAATTATTTTCATCGTTTTCTATCACAATATAAGTAGCTTTTCTATTCACTTTGTCGAGGATTTTGATTTTTTTTTTTTAAACTTTCCGTAAAGAGAGAAATCTCATTCTCTATTTTTTTTCATTCTCCCTCTTTTTTTTTTTTTTTTTTTTTTATTCTTTCTAATTTAGTTGGTGTGTATCATTGCACTTTTACTTGTCATTAGATTTTTAAGTTCGTTAAAATTATTATTATTTTTTTTTGCACTATTTTTCATAATGTATTGCTAAGATGTAACATTGTTGTGCCATGAATATCTCAAAATTTTGTATACTAACATTGTTTTGTCATCAATATCTCAAAATTTAATATCCTTGCATCACCTGTTATTACACTTTAGCAATGCGTTAGGAGGAAATAGAGAGTGAAAAATGGAAAGTGAACAATTTTGATGAACTTAGAAGTCTAATGACACATGAGAAGATAATCTAAGACTTTAAAGTGCAATGATGATGCACTATATGAGCAAGAAAGATTTAGAATATGAGAGAACAAAAAAAAGAGAATGAAAGTTATATGAGGAAAAGTGAGAAAAAATGAATTCAAGATTTTTGATGAAAATGAAAGAGCTAGTATAAGGATAAAAGGTGGGAAGAATGATGATACAGTATAAAGTGTAAAATAAATAGGAAAAAGACATATACATGATTAACATTTAAACTTATTAAAAAAAAGTTCAAAAAAAAACTGAACTCTTTTTAATGAATTCATTCTAAGCCTATTAAATTTAATCTCTTTAAATCATCTATAACTGTGAAATTAATTTTAAAATTAATTTCATGTGTTAGATAATTTGAATCACTAGTGTCAAAAACGCTTATTAGATTGTTTTTGCATAATCAGAATAAATATTAAGTTAGAATCTAGATAATAGTAATAATTTGAATAATTAAATTATAAATGAAATAGAATAATTAAATATTGATTAATATATCTACATATGGATTGTCTTCCATTGTGTATATGACTACCTTAGTTCATTTGTATGATTTATGAACTAGTTCAAGCAAATGGCAGAATTAAAAATCATTTTCAGGGGCTTATTTATTTGAAAGTACTAGTGATCTTTGGCAGCAAGATAAGAAGAGGAGGAGAAGAAGACAATGAGGAAAGGGGGAGTAAAGATAAATATATTTTTTAGGAAAAGGGAATGTATTTTTTAGGAACTTCCAGTGATTGAAGTTATTTTAAAAATATTTCTCTATTTATATAATATAATCATGAATTTTAATGATTTAATGATAATTAAATGTATTTTAATATGTTTAAGAAGATTATTTAATATATACATAAGTATTTAAAAGAAATAATTTTATGTTAAAGGAATTATTATGTTAATTAATATTATATTATTTATTATGAATTAAGTTTAAAGAGTTTTGTTTAATGAATGTTTTATCTTGAAGAAATTAAATTTAAATGAATACATAGTGATATTTAATATTTTTAAGATGAGTATATATATAGAGAGAGGAAAAAAAATATATTTAATGATTAAAAGATTTAAAGATATGATATTAATTATTTAAGTGAGATATTATATTTATATTTAAGAGAGTTAATTTAATTTAATATTTAAAGATATGATATTAATTATTTAAGTGAGATATTATATTTATATTTAAGAGAATTAATTTAATTTAAGTTAATCTATATATTTTATGAAAATTAATTTAATTATGGATAGAAAATTTTAATTTTATATAGTACATATTTTAATTATGAAAATTTTAATTATTATATTTATTATTACTATTAATATTATTATTCTTTTGAAAAAAGAAAGACAAGAACTTGAAAGAAAAAGAAAACAAAAGAAAAAAAGAAATGAAATCAAGTTAAAAAAAAAAGAAAAAAGAAAAGAAAGGTCGACCACGTGCAAGTCGGCAAAATCAAAGAAACAATAAAGGACCACGTGAAGGAGAAGGGAGCACGTGGTATTATCTTTTAATTAGTCAAAACGGTGCCTTTCATCAAAACGACAAACGGCATCGTCTTGATTAAAGAAAAAATAAAATCTATAGGGGGTTCTTTCTTCTTTGCAGCCTCTCTTCCCCCTTCTTTTTTCCTCCATGGCCAGGCTCCAGCAGCTCTGCATAACATGGGCTGTTCTTTCTTCCTCCATTTTTTTTGACAGATTCAAGTGAGACTTTAGCCCATACCAGCCCCATTGATTCCACCACTTATTCAAGTTATATGAGCACGTCCTAAAGAGACTAATAGAATGAGCAAGTGCAATAATCAATATATATAATTAAATTTTAATTAAATATTTATCATTTATGAAATAATATATTAGCAACATAATATTTTAAATAAGGGACAAGATAATATATTTTATTTTTTCATAAGCTAACAACTTAGTTTCTTCAACTAAAAAATTTTTTCACATAAATATAATTTAAAAAGTTTAACAATATACAAAAATTTTCACATTTGTCCTCTTTAAGATTTTAATAAAATAAATATTTAATTTTTTATATAACAGAAAATCAAAACTTTAAATGTGAATATAAAAAGATATGAGTGTTTTTATAATTGAGATATAAGATATATACAGATTATAAATATTACACCATTAATTTGACGAATAACATATATGTTGAGTAGATAAAAATAATTGTACCCTTTTTTAGACCTTTAATTGATAGGCAAGTCAAATCCACACCAGCTGCTTGCCATTGTGTTTCTTGAATCATCCGATTAGGCCCTACTGGGATCTGAACAAATTTTTCTTACTATCGATATGACTTTCGGAAGCTGATTAATACTACGTGCAAGTTGTAAAGGCTTTTTTACATGGAAAACGTGTAGATGAATGTATAATTTGACGGCAAAGGGCCTTGTATAGAAGAAATACGCAATTTGTCAGTCACTGCCATTCTCTCCCTGTCGGCAACCCTTCGTGGCTTGTTCATGTTTTATTTCTCACCCAGTTTAATTATTCAAAGTAATAAATAATAACACTATTAATGAAATTATTATTATCTAAATCTCAAAAATTATACTAATTAAAATATCATAATACCATATCGCATAAGGCATGATATAGTATTCATTCACCATTAATAGAGTTCACCTGAATATGAGTGAGAAGTGTACTACAGTAGAAACATCTAATAGTTTTTCCGTTCTAACCAGACATCACAGCAACGAGTATGAAATGGAACAATGAACTTAATTACAGAAAAGACAGTGCAATTACTTCTTTTTTTTTTTTATATATCTCAGGTGCATTAATTTGATCATTTGTTACTCCGTGCATTTTGGCAGAATTGCTGACAACTCTAGTAAGCCAGGGCGTGACCGGTGAAAACTACAGTAATCTGTTTTATGAATCATTTCTCCGACCCCAGGAGTAGTTGTATCAATCTGCAGCATGTAAACCCTTGGAAACTTCGTTGGCATTTCTGCTTTCATCTTTGGATTTAAGATGCTCGAGGTAGTGCTGATATACATAGGAAATAAATCCCCACACAGCCAACACCATGGAAATGACCTTTATACCATCCATCTTGTCATGGAAAACAAACACTGCCAGAACTGGAACAATAGGCAAGCCTAACACACATATGGCGTTGGAAAACAAAGAAGATACCTCAAAAATCAACCCAATACATCCAATCGTGAACACCTGCCATGCTACAGCAGTCCCAGCTAAGTCCATCACATAGGACAACTTGCCTAGTTGGTACTCATTCATTTCATTTGTTAAGCTATTCCATTCCCCACTAGCAAAAAGTCCCACTAGAATAACAGCACTTGCAACCATTGCTTGGAAGATGATCAGGTCCATGACAGACTTAAACGTCTCCCTTTTTATAACCCTTTTGAAAGCAAACTGTGTCAATGATAACACAAGTCCACACCCTGCAGCAGCAGCAAGTGTGCATATGAACCCGATTGCGTACTTCATTTTCGAGACGCCAGTAGGGTCTTTAGACTCATTGTCGAACACTAGAAGGATGGAGGATATAGTTAGGAGGACCAAAGCATTGATAATAAATGGAGTGAACTTCTGGGAATTAAGGAAGAATGAGAAAAGTGAATTGAAGGCTAATTGTGATGCACATATGAGGGTGTAGGTAGACACAGGAAGGTATTGCATCCCAATTGAGTACAGAAAGCCGTCTGCTGCTGTGAGCAGACCAAGCGAAACGTAGACTGCTGAAAGGGTTAAGGCAGATGGTGGTTTTGTGTGGACAGTAGATTCATCCATGGTCGGATTATTCTTGAGTTTGATGATGAAATAGGGAATGAGAACTGGAAAGCCAACAAATTGTACTAATGTTGCCATCCATTTGCTATTTCCACCTTTTACAAAGTAGAGTCGACCCAATATAACAGCCACTGATTGACCTAAGAGAAGAAAGACAGTGTAGGTTGCTACTCGGAACCACCTCCAATGGTAGTTTCCTCTTTGTGTCATAGTTGAATTTGCAGACTCGCATGAAATTACTTCTTTAGCTTCTCGATCTGGTAACAACGAAAAAAAAAAAAAAAAAACCCATCTTAATTTTATCAATAAAAGAACACAAAAATGACAGTAATATGTCCTATAGTTGATCTTGAAGTATAGTGAAACAAGGTGATGCTCTATTATTAGGGTAATAAAATTATTTATGAAAAGAATTAATATGTAGTCAGGCTTAATTATTAAGCTAAACTTTATTTCTTTTCTTCGTTTTTATTTTTAAAGATGAAGCATTACTTCTCTCTTCTTAATTAAGAAGTAGACCAATAGTTTACGAGTTACTTTTTTCAAGGTGATAATCGGTGCCCAAGAGTTTATATCCTTTTACGATAGTAATAGATGAAGAAACTAATCATGTTTTGTGGTGAAACCTTGGTAGTTAAAACATAGAATGGAAAAATGAGAAGTATTTACAATTTCTTCACTCAAAATATAATTGAAAACAAGCGTTTATGTGGATGGCTTCACTTACCCATAATTTGAAGTTGCACTTCTTGAACTTCTCCCATTTCAAAGTTGGAGAAGTTGCCAAAAAAATTTTTGACGGTTAGAGGAGAGGTAGAGAGATATGGAGACAGAGGACAGAGTTTATATTGAAATGACAGGATGCAGCAAGCCTCATGTCTACATGTCAGGCAGTTCTGACAGGTCATATGGATGGTCCAGTCACAATGCTTGTTGGCGATTAGTTTAATTGACCCGATTCCACTTTTGTAATTTGGCTAATGTACTCTAACTTTTTCTCCCTTCTTGATTGAGTTTGCTTATATATATATATATATATATTGAAGAGAGTTTATTCAAATAATAAAAAAAATGTATTTCTTCTTTTATAAATTTAAATATATTAAAATAATAAAATTATTAAATTTTAAATCTTTAATTTTCTATTTTACGAGAGCTATACTAAACTGCCAAATTATTTGTCTAATTAAATTACACGTGTGAATTATTAAGTCACCGCCCATTTATGGTAAGGAGTAGGTACAGATGGTCCAAGTTGCATATCTAGCATAACTTTGAAAAAACTCCATTCACAAGGACAAAAGGGATTATAGGGCGTGGGCCCCCCAAAGTGAAAAAAAATTAAAAATTCATGAAATTTTTTATAAAATTTTAAGAAATTTAAAGTCTTCCTTAAAGAAAAGAAAGAAAAAAATTTATTTGATTCAAATTATTTATTTTTATCATTAAATAAAGTATCCTGGATTATTTATTTATTTTAATTTTTAAATATTAAAAAAATTTTAATTTAATAATTAATTTATTACATTATACAATGTGTTAATATTTTTAATTTGTTCAATCAATTCTGATTTTGTCACTACTTGTCGATACAAAAGGTTTTTATTGTGCTCCAGTCGAGATTGAGCGTGTATCTCTCTTATCTTCTAAAGAGTACTAATTATAAATTAGAATAAGATTTATTTTGGTCCTTTAATTATTTGAACAGATTCAATTTGATCTAAAATTAAATATTTGACTTATTAAAGAGCAAATAGCTCATTTAAACCTTAATTTTAACTTAGTGAGGTGCATGTATCCCCAACATGAGTTTTTTTTTTTTTGCACGAAGCAGGTAATGGGAATTGGCGTCGTCCAGACCCTGCCTTTGTCAGCCTGAACTTTGATGCGGCGTTGGATAAGACTAACGGGTGGGTTGCAATTGGGGTCGTTGCCAGAGATCATTCTTTTCTTTAACACCAAAAGGTTTAGATACATCATAAACCCTACTCTTCTTGAAGCTCTGGCCCTTAGAAGGAGATGCTAAGACCATCATTCAGGCTGCGGATAAGCAGATCAGTATCCCGCAGGAGGTTGCCATTCCTATTGTAGATGTAGTAATGGTTATTGCTCAGTCCTTGGATTTTGCTAGTTTTCGATATTTCTCTAGGAATTTTAATTGGGTGGCTCATAGGTTAGCCAAAAAAAGCCCTTATTGATGTTAACTGTGTAATTCTTATACTTTAATTTGTTCTTTTTTTTCTTTTCTCCTCACTTCTCTTCAACCAAACAAAAGACTATTGCTTAAGGTACAATGAACCTAGATCCAAAATATCCCATGAGGAGTGAAAAACAATTTCAAACAATATTGTCAAAACCGAATAATTCGTGAATTAATTAATTCGTTAATTTTTAAAATTGATTTAATTAATTCAGTCAATTTAATTTAATTAATTTAGTAATATATTAAAATAATTTTAAAAATAAAAAATAAAAATAGAAATATCTTTATAAAAAATAAATTTAAAAATTATATACCATAGATACATAATATAGCAATCACATTTGAAAAAGGATGGAAATTAAGGAATATATATATAGCCTTTCAAAAAAAAAAAAAAGGAATATAAATTTAGGGAAGTTGTGAAGAGAATATAAGATAAGATGAGAACTTTAAAAAAAAAAAAAAAAAAAAAAAAGGGGTAATACTAATACGAGATCAAAATGGCCGAAGCGATCGTTTTATGTCGCTATAGCCAATTATTGAAAAATTAACTTTCAATCATTTCTGTGGTCGGTGGTGAAGTAATTACACAGTCTCACAAGTGATATCTTCTTTCCATAAAATATTAGAGTGCTTTTTTTTTTTTTTGTTTTTTTGTTTTAAAGTTCTTTTGTTTTTTATTTATAAAAAATATAGAATATGTATTTAATTAACATAATAATTCATTTAAAAATAAAAATTGATAGTTGTAGATTATTTAACAACTCAAATTAAAAAATATATTTTTTTTTAAATATTTTTCATCAGTAAATTATATTTTTATAAATAAAAGATAAATATATTATAGCATTTATTTATTTAAAATTGATATTTATAAATAATACTAATAATTTTATAAATACTTAATATCAATCAATAAAGAGCAATTAAGAATTAGCATGAGTAACAACAATTAACAAAAAGAAAATCAAACAGCCTTAGACACTGACTGATCGTCCATGGCAGGATATATTCAACTTCGCTTTCCGTCATCAAGGGAGGTTGGAAAACAAATTGAAACGCGGCAGGCGAATGGGGAAGGATAAACCCATTTTGACGTGTCCTTCTCCTAGTCTTTCACTAGGGAGCCATGCCAAAATTAATGACCCCACTGGTTTTCTTTTTCATTTAATTTAAATATGATCGATCATGTCCTCAATTTATCAGAAACTAGAGAAAAGTCCAAATCAGCTGAATTATTGCTTCTTCTTTTTTTCAACAAAAGTAGGGAAAAAAAAAAAAAAAAGAAACAAAACAGCTGCGTTCTACACAGTATGGGTGGCTCACACCGTAAATATCCTGAACAAGCAATTCTTTTATACCTTTTTCGTTTTTTGGCCCGTTAATTGGAAGATAAATTATTGGCCTAGTTATGACCCTCTTTTTCTAGAAGAAATATAATGATTTTGTTAATTAAAAATATAAAACAATATAGAGATATAAATTCTTGTAATATAAAAACTCAAGAAATAAAATTTTATATTCAAAAGAAATAGATAACAGAAATTTCATTTTAAAATATAAAGTCGAATAGACAAAATCTTAAATTTGGTCAAATAGTAATACTGCTTCCTACATGATGGATGCTAAGAGCTCTTCTACAAGGTTTAACCATTTGAGCTATCTATACAATTTACTACCCATTACATTTTCCCCATTAAGCGTACTATGCAACAAGTTATGTATATTTCTTGGAATTTTCCTTTTTCCCTCAAAGGTTGCCTCATTTGATTATCGTCCATCGGATTTCATGATAAGAAACATGTTAACTGAGATGATTTTCTCAATTAGAGCTCAGTTTTTTAGTTTTCTTCTTGTTAACTATATTGGTAGGGTTTTGTACATTAAGATGACTAATAAATATTTTTTTTTTTGAAGATTTCATTATTAAATCCGTCACTGTAAAATTCATTAATTATATTGCTGAGAAATTACAAACAACCTTTTGATAGTCAATAAATAAACAATTTTCTATTGAAACCTAGATATTGCTCCTAAATAATGCAATAGCAAAGATATAGGCAATAAAACTTTTATGGTAGACAATATCTTTATTATCTATAGGAAACAAGATATAGGCACTACACATGAATCTCAAATTGGCATAGACAGTAGAGACGTAAATGAGTTGAGATAAATATTATAATTATGAGTAAAGGTAAACAGCACCTGGATCATCTAATAATTAATTTCCCATTCTAGCCAAACATCATAGCAACCAATGTGAAATGGAACAATAAGCTTAATTAACTATAGAACAGACTTCTTTTTTACATCAAATGCATTAACTTCATCGTTTACTATTCCTCGCATATCGATATAAGAAAGCAACATGTGTTTTAACTCTGAAAATAAATCTAATATGATTGAGCCAAGTCAGAGCCTCATTGTTAAACACTGCAATTATTTTTTATATATGGATCATTGCTTCTCAATCTGCGGTATGTAAAGCCTTCGAAACCTCATTGGCAGTTTTGTTATCATCTTCGGATTTACGGTGGTCGAGGTACTGCTGATATACATAAGAAATAAATCCCCAGACAGCCAACACCATAGAAATGGCCTTTATACCATCCATCTTGTCATGGAAAACAAACACTGCAATAACTGGAACGATAGGCAAGCCGAACACACATATGGAATTGGAAAACAAAGAAGATACCTCAGAAATCAACCCCACACATCCAATCGAGAACACCTGCCATGCTACAGCAGTCCCAGCTAAGTCCATCACATAGGACAACTTGCCTAGTTGGTACTCATTCATTTCATTTGTTAAGCTATTCCATTCCCCACTAGCAAAGAGTCCAACTAGAATAACAGCACTTGCAACCATTGCTTGGAACATTATCAGAACCATGACAGACTTAAACGTTTCCCTTTTTATAACCCTTCTGAAAGCAAACTGTGTCAATGAGAACCCAAGTCCACATCCTGCAGAAGCAGCAACTGTGCATATGAACCCGATTGCGTACTTCTTTTTCGAGACGCCAGTAGGGTCTGTAGACTCGTTGTTGAACACTAGGAGGATGGAGGATATAGTTAGGAGGACTAGAGAGTTGACAATAAATGGAGTAAACTTCTGCGAATTGAGGAAGAATGAGAAAAATGAATTGAAGGCTAATTGTGATGCACATAAGAGGGTGTTGGTAGACACAGGAAGGTATTGCATCCCAACTGAGTAAAGAAAACCGTTTGCTGCTGCTAGCAGACCAAGCGCAATGTAGACTGCCGAAAGAATTAAGGCAGATGGTGGGTTTGTGCGGACGGTAAATTCAACTGTGGTCGGATTATTCTTGAGTTTGGTCATGAAATAGGGGATGAGAATCGGGAAGCCCACAAATTGTACGAATGTTGCCATCCATTTGCTATTTCCACCTTTGACAAAGTAGAGTCTGCCCAAGATAATACCAATTGATTGGCCGAAGAGGAGAAAGACTGCGTAGGTTGCTACTCGGAACCACCGCCAAAGGTAGTTTCTTTTTCGTGACATAGTTGAATTTGCAGGCACACATGAATTTGCTTCTTTAGCCTCTTTATCTGGTAACAACAAGGGGGAAAAATACCATCTTGATTTTATCAATTTAAGAACATAAAAATGAACTAATATGTTTCATAGTTAAGGTCATAAGAAATTTGCTCAAATTTGATTTGTTAAAAAGCTCATTTGAGATTGTTTGTCAATTTAATAAATCAATCTCAAATGTAAATTTAGGCTCAATATATTTAATGAGCAAGTTCAAATACTTTTATACTCCGTTCAAAAACTCGTGAACAACTTAAAAATAGGTTTTAATACAATAATTTTTTATAAAAATATTAAATTAGTATTTATATGATATTTATAGAAACGATTATATAATAAATATTTATTAAGTAAAAAAATTAAAATTTATAAAATTAAAATTAGTGCATATTACTATATAAAAATATAATTATAGAATAAAATTAATATCAGAATTATATATGTAATTTTTATCAATCTGTTAAGCCGTGAACATGCTCATAATCGATAAAAAAAACTAGCAAACTAAGCTTCAACAATAAATTGGGCTTAATCTCACAATAAAATAAATAAATGAAATTTTAACATGATAATACTAGACTCCACTCAATTACAATTCTATCTATAGTTGATCTTGAATCTATTAAAACAAGGTGATGCTCTATTATTAGGATAATAAAATTATTTATTTATTTATGGAAAGAGTTGATATGTAATAGTGCTTAATTGTTAACCTATTCTTATCTCTATTTGTTATTTTTATTTTTCAAGATAAAAAATTACTTCTTTTTTCTTAATTAAGAACTAGATCCAAAGTGTGCGCTTTTATGGTGCCCAATAGTTGATGAGTTTCATTGACCATATATATGCTTTTATGATAGAAATAGATGAAGAACATAATCATCTTTTGGATAGAAACCTTGATAGTTAAAAAATAGAATGGAAAAATGAGAAGCACTTACAGTTTCTCCACTCAAAATATAATTGAAAACAAGCATTTATGTGGATAGCTTCACTTACCCATAATTTGAAGTTGCACTTCTTGAGCTTCTTCCATTTCAAAGGTGTAGAAGTTACCAAAAAAAAAAAAAGATTTAAAGGCTAGAGAGGTACAGAGATGGAGAGAGATGACGAAATTCTCATTTAAGTGACATGAAGCAATTGCTTGTCCCGTAATTTAGTGGCCAAGGCTTCATATTTTGGAGAAAGAGACTCAGGCTCGAATCTTGCTTTGGATATTATAGAGTTTATTTCTCATATGATCTTTGGAGTGATCTGAATAATTTTTCACATAAATCTCTTTAATAATTGGACGGGAAAAAAAAAAAATGAAATGAAGCAACTGGCAAGCCTCATTTATCCATATCATGCAGTTCTGACAGGTCATATGCCACAAATGAAGCAACTTGCATTCCTGATACATCTATGTCATGGAATTCTGGTAGGTCATAGCCACAGTTTAGTTGACCCTTTCAACTATCTTGTCATATTAACATTGATTAATATTGATGTTCATCTGTTTTGGATTGTTTTATATAATATTTAAAAGATTATATCTATTTTTAATTTAAATATATTTATTTTATTATTTAATATAACTCAATTTATTTAAACTTTAATTTCAAGTTAATTGAAATCAATTATATGAATTTATTTTTTCATTCACATAATAAAATAAACATAGAAAAGTCAGAATAGTTATAATTAAATAAAATAAAAAAAATCTTACCTCCTCATCAAATCGATGAGTTGAGAAATAGAAGTTTTCAAAAATTTTTAGACCTTTCAAAACCATATATTATCATGACAATTGATTTTTCAAACAAGGTGCAAGAGTTTTTTAACTTAAACTTTATTTACCCTTCAAAATATCAATCCATGAAAGAGATTAAAGGGCGTTCGTATGACAAGCTTTTAGGAGGCTTGGTCCTCTCTCTCTCTCTATGTGTGTGTGTCTATATATATATATATATATATCAAATTTTGGAAAATTTAATAGAAAAATTTATTTTAATGATTCTCTTATTTGAAAAGTATATATTTTAAAAAATTTGATTATTTCATTAAAAATAATTTGATGAGAAAATCAAAGATTATAAAGTTTTAAGAAAATTCATTCTAATAAAAAATTTAGATAAAAGTCCTTTAATAACTTAAAAACTTATATCAGCATTTTATTCATTTTAAATAAATAAACATCTTCAAGGAAATGAAATAATTTTAATTTATTGTAGATTTTTTTTAAACAATAGAATTCAAATAAATTATATATCAATTTAAAATTTATTTCAAACAATAAAATATTATCACTAAAAGAAGAAAATTCTATTCAGAAAATTTTTCTTTTCTTGTATGATTTATTCAAACAACACCTATATAATTTGTCAAATGCCTTCCAACTTTGCTTCTTTTTTTACATGATTTATTTTGTTTATTATATTTAAAACATAATATGGATGAAAGTTTATTCAAATCACAAGAAAATGTGTTTATTTTTTTATAAATTTAAATTTGCCGAAAATAATAAAAATTATTAGATTTTAAATCTTTAGTGCTCTATTTTATGAAAGTTACGTTTAACTATCAAATTATTTGTCTAATTACACGACAAGATGAATTATAAAGCCACTGTTCGTTTATGATAAGAACTGATTACAGATGGTTCGAGTTGCAGATCGGTGGCATAACTTCAAAAAAACTCTCATCGACGAGGACAAGAGAGATCACATTGGCTTAGGCCCCTCAAAATAAAAACAAAATTAAAGATTGATGAAATCTTTCATAAAATTTTAAGAAAATTTTAAATTTTCCTAAAATAAAATAAAGAAAAAATTATTTGATACAATATTTCTTTTTATTGTTAAATATATATGAGTATTTTTTATTTTGAATTATCTATTTATTTCAGTTTTTAACTAATAAAAATGTATATTAATGAGATTTAAATTAATAATTGTTATTATATAATAATTAGTTTATTATATTGTAGAATATGTTAATATATTTCCTTTCAAAAAATATTAATATATTTAATTTGTTCAATCAATTCTGGCTTTATCGGTGCTTGTGGTGTAAAAGGTTTTCAGCGTGATCAAGCCAAGATTTAGCATATATTTATCTTCTCAAGAGGGTATTTACAGCTGATGAACCTAACTTGCTAATGGTTAAATATACATCGGATTTAAAAATTTCTCTCTTCTATCAAAGAAATCTGATTTACTATAGTACATTCGCGCATATACTTAATTGATAAAATAATTAAATTTAAAATTTAAAATATATTAAAATATTATAAGATTTTTGAAAATTTACTTATTATTTAAATATATAAATAATTTTTTTTACATTCAACATAAATAAAATTTAGAGTTTAATATATTTTTTCTAAATAAAAAGAGAAACAAATGGTAAAAAGTCACAAAATTAGTCCAATAGTAAGTTCATGTGAATTTCATTAATTGAAGAATTAATTTGAAAAGAAATTTTGACAAGTATAATACACTTGAAAAAGCGACAAAACATTTATATAGACTTAACACTTGTAAAAAGTTTGAGTGCAAGTTTTAAGAAAATGCTCATTAAATTTGGAAAGTGAGTTTGTAAAAGTTCTTATAATTGAGTTAGAGATAGTGAAATTCTAATTAGAAATTAAATAGTGGATATAAGATTAGTTAATACCCGAATCACTATACATTTTATATGTTCTTTTCTTTCTTAACACTTCTTAATCTGTTCTAAATTTAAATATTTAATTACTCATCAATTTAGATCTCACTTCTTCATGCATAAAGGCTAACAATATTATTGAATATAACATGATTTTATATTGCTATTTGACTTGTGAACTAAGGGTAATTTACAACTACGAGGACAAGTTGTCTTGGTAGAATGATGTACCTTTGAAAATCAGCCAATTCATCTCTCTAGGTTTAATTATTAGCTTAAGTGTTTTATGCTTGGTTTGAAGGATTAGACATTATTATTTGCATTTACAGTCAACCCACTTGTTCTCTTAGCTCATTTAATTATTCGTATAAATTTTGATATTTAATTTCTACCGGCATGCAGTATTAAAAAGACATTTTTCTCAAAAAAATAATTAAAAAAAATAAACTTATAAATTGTGATGACATTATCAAATTAATTATGAGATCTTTTAAGCAACAAGAGCCATTAATTCAATCAATTAATGGAGAGTCAATTAAATTTGAATCCCTAACTGATGAACTATCAATCAATAAGGGAATATATAGGTTAACAAACATTGATTCAGGTAGTAGTATGCAGGCAGGGTGTCATCAACTAGAGAGAAAATTAAGAAGTAGGATTGAAGAAGAAAATAAGAAGTCTAAAAAATATTGATTTTATTAGGAATATATGTGTGCCTCTTCAAATACAATAAAAATATGGAAGTCTACAATTAAAAATTTTACTTTTGCAAGAGTCCTGCCAAAACTCCTGATCAAAACAAGAAAAGAAAATATAAGAAAATCTCAAATACAAAGTCAGACTTATAATTTTTCTCTAATTAAAAAAGAACTCAAAAGACCATTAAAATTGAGGTTGAATATGAACATATTAATTAATTTATGTTCAAATAAGTTGATTTGACTATTCCAATTGATCTAGTTTAATTGATTTAATAGTAAATAAAATTTAAAAAATACAATTAAAATAACTATAAATAAAGAATATTTGAAAAAATACTTATAATAATTAAAAGTTAAAATAAATTAAAAATCAATCTAAAACTAATCAAATTGATTAATAATTTAATTTCTAATTTAATCAGTCTAATCGATCAAGTGGATTGATTTTTAAAATACAACTTTGAGAATCTTATATCATATAAAAATAAATAAATGATATATAAAATAAGATATTTTGTGATCAAGTTCTAAAATATAAAGGGTAAAAATACAAAGACAGCATAGATGTTTGATCATTCTAATTCTTTCAATATTAGGCAGAGTATAATTGATTCAGGATCATTAGTGATATAGAAGGTACTAAATTGATAGCTTTAATCTCTTCAGCTAGAACCTTCAAAACAAGAAAGAAACAAAATTAATTATGAGTCAAATGTTTACTCTAATGATTAAGTTAGTTGAATGTTTAATACAATCGAGAGCTCCTCACGTAAGGAGTTATGAGGCAATGTCTTATTCAATGAGAAAAGAAATGAGTCATCTTTGTCAAAGTGAAAGGGCTAAGTGTGGGGAATTATGGGCTGAGCTGGTATTGTTAGAAGATACTAGCATTATGACGCTGAATTGAGCTTGGAATGGACAGATTGGGTCTGACCCATATTAATTAGAATAATATTAATTAGTATTGTCAATTTAGTTGTTATGATATATAGTTAGGAAATTTGCAGCAAGCACTGTATATTAATTGAAGGACCATTACGTAGATAATGGAGAAATCACATATGGAAAGGATGAAAAATAACTAGAGTTGCAGATGCTGTAGAAAATTTTGTTGCGAAAGAGTTAAAAATTATTTTATGAAAGGGTGGTGTAATTAAAGTGAAAAGACGGATTAATATATATATATATATATATATATATATTGAAGAAAGCATGTATAATTTGGTTCAGAATATTGAATAACAAATACAGATTTAGGAAAGGAATGAAGAAAATTATAAAATAAGATGAGGGCTAAAACGGCGAGCACGCAAGGACACCAAGCAAATGTGAACCGAGCAATCGGTTTATGTCTTTTTTTTTTTTTAAATGTGAACAGAGCAATTGCTTTATTTTTTTTCTTTATTTTCATTCAATCTCAAATAATAAAATTTTTTAATAATTACTTATTTTTATTTTATTTTTTTCATTTTTTTACCTTAATTAAAACACAGGGTAAAAGATCGAAATAATCATTTCCATAATTTTTGACAGAGGTAGGATATACTCACTATTTTGAAATTTGAATTAGATTGACTAATTGAATTAGTTAAATCAAGAATTAGATAATTAATTGATTTAATTAATTTTTAAAATTATTTTTATTTTAAATTGTTGTAAAAATATTTTTATTTTAATAATGTTTTTAAATTTTATTTATTATTACATTATTTAAATCAAATTAATTATATCAATTAATTTGAAAACCAATTAATTGACGGGTACCATAGCAGCCTTCCCAAAATTAGTGACCCCACTGATTTTCTTTTTCATTTGAGGAAGCATGATCTGCTATAATCCTCAATTTATGAGAGATAAATCAAAACGAGCTGAATTATGCCCTTTCTTTTGGGTACATCGATTGGAAAGATAAATTTTTGCCATTGTCTATGACTCTTCAAGGATCATGTTTAATAAATGTTGAACTTTCATTAATTGTAGACGACAGCAATTTGATGCAATTCTGTAATCATACTGAAATTAAGGTCGCTTCACTTGGATTTATTTTCTTCGAGACTTGAATCTGAATTAAGCTTTGGGCACAGCAACAAAGTTTGATTTGCTTCAGCAGTGCAATAGTTGGATTTGTTCCAATTTATTTGTTTTTTTATGCACGTGTCAATTTTTTTATTAGCAAACCAATCATGCATTGCGTTTCACGCAAATCTCAATTAATTTATTTATATTTATATAATTTTATTATTTTCAAAGTATTATTAATTTTTAAATATGCACAAATTTAAAATATATATATAAATTAAATACTATCACTCCCTGACTTTTATTTTGTTATATTATTTAAACTCTCATTTTTAAAAATTATACTAAAATATCTCATAATTTTAATTTAATTAAATAAACATAACTTTTTATTGAATTTTTATGTTAAAATTATATAAAATATTCATTTTATTTTTAATTATACATTAAATTTTCAATTTTTGTCAATAAATCCATCATATTTCAACCAATAAATTAAAAAATAATTAAAATTTCAAAAACATCACAATTAAAACTCAGAAAACAAATCAATGAAACAAAAAAAACAATTAAAATCAAACTGAATTCAACAAACAAAAGTATAATTTCAGCAGATACATTACCCATCATCATCAAATCACAATCCCAATAATCAAAAACCAAAAAATTGTCGCACCCCCTTCTTTTCAGAAACCCACATATAACCAGAGCAGCAAATCAATAACTATCATCATTTGGCGAATCTCAGGTCATCTAACTCTCGATGAATCCGAACCAAATAAGCAAGACTAGGAATCAAGAATCATTCAACAATCAAGAAACGCAAACAAGAATCGCACATATGCATCTGGCACTCCGCTTACCAACAATCGAAAATCCATCTGATACCTCCTTCTTCCATCCTCCATTACTCACTCACACGTTCACACATATACATGCACCATCATACTCAATCAAAAATCACAAAAACAGAAAGGGGAAAAAGAAAGGGAAAGATTAAAGAGGAGGAGGAAAAGGGGAAAGATGAGCAGGTCTGGGGGGTGATTTGGTGTTTTTGTTTTATTTTTTAATAGGGTATTTTGTATGTTTTAGTCGCTGAAAATACGGTGGCATCCTTGAGCTTCCTACTCAGCCCACCAATAAAACGGCGCCGTTTTTCAGGGCTGATTTCGTCTTTTCGTTACGGTGAGTTTGTGGTTTCCGAATGTTATAGGGGTTATTTTTGTCATTCTGCAGCCCTCACAAGTTTTTTCGAGCTGTGATAAGGCTGCGGCATTTGGGTCTTTCTTTTTTTGCTTTTCCCAAATCGCCCTCTCAAAAAGGCGCGTTTTTTTAATGGATCATGGTTATTTGGTCATTTCGGTCAACAAAAAATATGATGCCGGTCTGGTATTCAAATTGATCTCGGTTGTAAGGCAGAGCCGCGTCGTTCTGAGTGGTTCAAATGGGATTTTGCTCTTATTGGGTTGTTTCTCTATCTCGGTTCCTTCCATCTTTTATCACAAACCCTACCTTTTCTTGCCGTTTTCTTTATTTTGGTTCTTTGGTCTCTGATTTGTTTTATACTATAATAGAAGAGAGGACCTTTCCCCCATTGTTTATTCGGTCTGTATTTCTTCGTTTGCGGTTTCCCATTTCATAAACAACCTAAGATCTTGCTTCGGGTGGATGCTTTTTATCATTAAGTTGTTTGTTGGTTTTGGATAAATGATTTTATATCTATGGTTTATATCTTTTAATTGTGTATTTAAAGGTGTGATTGTAGATCTAAAGCTTTCGTTTTTGGGTGGTGCATGTGAGGTTAGGGGATTATTGGGCCTTTTTTTGTATTTCAGAGTGCTATTTTGAGTTATTTTTTGTTCAGAATTGCAAGGTTGTAACAATATTATAACGTTATGGGTATTCTAAAGATTTTTTCTCTTTTTTTTTTTCAGTTCTTATTTCAAAAAAGGGTTGCAATTGGCTTTGCTTAGGGATATAATCTTCTTTACGAGTTTTGTGTTGCGTGTCTTTAGTTCTTTGGATTGTGCGTGGACGGGTGGTGTTTCGGTGTTGTCGGCAATATAAGCATTTTTTATTAATAATTTTAACTAAATTATTAATTAATTTCATGACACCATAAATCTAAAAATAGTTGGATTAATTTTTTTGTTATTATATGCAGGTTTTGCATATTTTGGTTGGGCGTTGACACAGTATGTTTTCTATATCTCATAAACTTTTGAATTTCTTGGTTTATTTTTTTGGTGATGTTTTTACTACTATTAGTTATTTGATATTTCATGCATTATTATAGGACAGATTTGATTGTAGATAATGAGAACAACGATTTATTCAAGGTTCTAATATATTTTGAAGGTTTTAATTTAGGTATAGATATTAGTCAGGTAATTTGTACCTATGGTGGTCATTAAACTATACCCAGTAAGGTTGAGCAAAAACGAATCGAATCAAAAAAACTTACCGAACCAAGCAGGTCGATTCAGTTCGATCCTTTAATAAAATCAGTTTGTTCGATTGTAACTTTTTAAAAAATTCTGTTTTCGGTTCAGTTTTTAAATAGAAAACCGAACAAACTGAATTAACTGAAATAATTAATAAATCAAATTAATTTGAATCGAATCATATTTAAAATATATGTAATTTAATTGAAACAAATCAAACCGAACTAAATTTTTATAAGATCGGTTCAACTCGATCTATAGACACATAAATTTTGATTTAATCGGTTAATTCAGTTTTTTTAAAAATTTCGGTTCGGTTTGATTTTAAGTATAAAAATTTTGATTTATGAAAATTTGGTAAAAAATTGAACCGAATCAACTATTTGCTCATAACATTCTATAATGATCATATAACTATATAAAATTTTGGTTAGCTCGCTAAATTTTTTTATTAATTTAACCCTCATGTCTTACTATTTAAATACTATTTAGGCCTAAAAATGAAAATTTTATATTATATATATATATATACAAGGTTATCAAAATCGAGATTTTACCCTAAAATTGATAGAAGACCCTAAAATCGAAATCGTAAAATCATAAGATTTTACAACATAATAAAATATCATTTTAAAATATAATTATACATATATAAATAAGATATTTTTTAAATTTAATACACATAATTACATTAAGAAGATCAAAAGAAAATATGTCCATAAAAAGATTCAAGTTCATATCTCATATCATAACATTAAAATACCTAAAAGAAATTAGTTCAAATCTATTACACATTTAAATTAATAATGCAAAATATACAAATAAATATTACATAAAATAAAATATAACATTTAAAAAAAGTTATCAACATTTTTATTTAAATCAACTCTTTCATCTTCATCAGCATAAACATCATTATTATTTTCATCTCCATCATCTTCAAATTCATTGTCACCAAAAGACTCATTATTAGTATTTCACAAATATTATCACTGATAATGACAAATATCATCACTAATTTAAAAGTTATTTTTTTGTGTAAAACTTTACTTCCCAATAGTAGTAAGTAATTTCAATTTTCAATCATATAGGATTAGTCAATTACAATTGGTAATTAACAATTAATGTATAGTCCCAATAATATAAAATTGAGCAACAAAAAATAGAAAAAAGAGAGAAAATAAAGCATTCCAATAACAAAAAAGGAAGAAAAATTAGAGAAAAATCTAGGAGAAATAATATAAAAACAGAGGGAGAAAATTAGATAGAAAAATTAAAAAAAAATAATAATGAGTCAACACCCGATTTTACCCGATTTCACCCGATTTTACCGATTTTAAAAAGTCAAAACTCGATTTCACCCGATTTTACCACAAATTCGATTTTATATACGATTAAAATCGTTCACGTGATTTTGATTCGTAAAATCGTACGAGTCAACTCGCGATTTTAACAACTATGCACGTAAAGGAAAAAACTCTCACTTCTGTTTTACAAAAAAAAAAAAAAAAGAAGAGGAAAGCTCTCTATTTTAAAAACAGCTGATCCACTTTCAAGTTATAATTGGACTCTTTATAAAGGCATTTCATTTTGTTCATTTGTATTAATTTAATGTATAAATTGTATTAAACAATTTAGAATGTAGTTTTTAGCCAGTTCAAAAATTCGCACCCCATGCTTTTGAGTATATATAGTATAGAGTTTTCCCATTTCCATTTAAAAGAAATAAACAAAAATGAGGTAACGTTTTTTTTTATATATATAATTTTATGTTTTTCTTTTATTTATAGGCCACTGCCTCCCTTGCCTGACCTGGAAATATCTGATGATACTATTGTCAAGGCTGCTGGTTTAGTCCAAGAGTATGCTAATTATGCTTTGTCTATTGCACGTGAAGTTGCAATAGGAAGAAATTTGAAATTGTTCCTTCAGGTTAGAAGATATGATCTTGAAATTGATTGTTTAGTTCAAGACTTGGAAATCTTGTTCTGTATAAGTTTGTTGATTCAAGAGGATGTATTTTTCATATGTTACGATCTACTTATGATTCTTTAGGTCGCTTTTGGCTTGTGGGTGGCATCATATATTGGTAGTTTCTGCAATTTTCTTACTCTCGTCTACATCGGTAAGTTTTATGCTGTTCATTGTTAAATCTCTTAATGGTTGGTACAATTAAGGGGGACAACAGTACCAACAATACTGAATTTTCTTGTATTTTGTTGTTTTTGAAGGGGTTCTCCTTAGCCTTTCAGTTCCTGTGCTTTATGACAAATACCAGCACCACATTGATGAGAAGCTGTCTGTAACACATAGGATTATTCAAACACAATATAGGAAAATTGATGATAGCCTCCTAAAGAAGATTCCATTGTCATCAAATAAGGAAAAGAAGGTTCAGTAGGTAAGTCTCTCTCTCTCTCGTATCAACAATTTATCAATCTTGCACTATTATGAGAATGATATCTTAGCCTCCTAAAGAAGATTCCATTGTCATCAAATAAGGAAAAGAAGGTTCAGTAGATAAGTCTCTCTCTCTCTCGTATCAACAATTTATCAATCTTGCACTATTATGAGAATGATATCTTTGGTAAGTCTAGATAAAACTTTAATGCACTTGTTAGTGAAAAAAGATGAGCTTAGTTTTGGCCTGTGGCTAATATATGAAATTGGCCAACAAGGTTGTTTCAGGGACAATGTACACATGTTAAACATTAATGAAGAACAAGTACTGATCCCCAGTTACATGAAATACTTCCTATTCTATGAACATGAATCCCTACGATAAATGTCTAATTACATAGAACATTTCATATTGGTAGAAAACTATAAAATAATAGAAGCATAAATGGATACACTAATAAATTTCAAAGTGCTGTTTTACTGATAGAAAGTCAATAACCTAGCAGACATGACAATCTATTTCTGAGCTGCACCTGCAGATTGTCGATCAATGAATGGTTGTTAGCTTTCTATTGCTTTAACTTTTGAAGCTGCAGTTGCATGCACCCCTGCACTTAGTTGAACCTTTGTCATGTTCTTCTGTCTTATCAGAAAATTAGAATTGAAAGATGTTGAGGATTCTTAAACCATGCAGATTGGTTTTGCACTTGTGGTCCACTTCTGCAAGTTTGTGCTTTATATTTGTACACATCAGTGTCCGATTACTTTTGGGTTCAATAGAACCTTCGAGATTATAAATAGTAGTGTAAAATAAAACTAAAATTAATGAAAAAAGGGTTATGTTGAGAAATTTTCAATGGTAGTTGGGTGTTGTCTTACAGTATTTGCCATATCTCTGAATTCACTTCAGTAAAGGGTGATAATCAAATTCCAACTGTACTAAAACTTGGTCATTAAGCCTTGTCTTGCTGGTTGTTTTCCCTTATAGAACTATTCCATATTTTATGCAATCTATAGCACATGATCACCTAAGTTTCCTAATTCCCATTTACTTTCCTAACCTTCTTCATGGAGGTAGCGCAGTGAGGCAGTTGAAATGTTTTCTATTTATTATTTTTCTACAAGTCCTTCTGGTGAGAAGTAGCAATTTAGATCTTAGACTTGGTTGCTTAATCTGTTTTGTTAGGTCATTAATTTTCTTGTATGCCTCGGAATATGAGTTCACTGCTACCTTCTTTTAAAAAAAAATTTAGATTTTTCAGAGTTTTTGTATGCATAAGGAAAGTTCTAGTTCATGTTTACCCCAAAGTCTTGATGCTTTTATGCTTTAATAACGCTTTTGTATCTAGTCCTGCCAAGCACTCTTGAAGGCATATGGTTTGGAGATAAATCACCATGCATCAGGCTTTGGTGTAGACATGAACAAGAACTTTACCTATGCAGACAAAAACTCTAGGAAATCTAATAATAATACTTTTGTATCTATTCCTGCCAAGCACTCTTGAAGGCATATGGTTTGGAGATGTATTACCTGGTAGATTTTTTAACATTGGATCTCATTCAATAATAGTCTGCTCATTTGAAGTTTGTCTCACATTTCGTATGTGTGAGCTTAAAGTAGTGTACTTGCATGAAATTGTATCCTCGGAAAATAGCCTGTTAATAATATCTTGATGAAGTTTACAATGTAAAATATTCTAAACATTGAGGATATCTACTAATTCACGCATGGGCATGCTTTGATTTGTTCGAGACATTATCTGCTTGCAAAAAATGGAACTACCTCACCCTTTCCCCATAAATTGCTAATGAAAACTCAAATTAGTATTTTGAAATAAAAACAATCATCAGAAGAGAATTAAACAATTTTGAGCACACAAATGTCAGATAATGGAATTATTATGCTGTGAATTCTGGATTAGGATGTCTTTCTTACTGCATTAAATTGAAGCAGTTAGAATAGTTTTTTATTTAAAAAAAAAAAATTTGAAACTAAGTTATTCTTTGGGATATAAGAAAAATTTCTAGTTATTTTCACTATCATCCAGTATGTGGTATTTTGCAAACTTCATTACATGAGCAATCTGGATTGTAGTATTTCTTCCCAGTTAGTGATCTGAAAACCCAAAAGCGGCCTATCTATTCTTCCACATTTGAGTCAAGGATATTTTTTATGGTCCCATTTTTGTTCCACATACCGGACTACTAGAGCAATCCATTCTAGGTTACCTAAGATTAGAATAGCCATAATAATATGTTTCTTGTGTCATTATTCTTTATTACATTACATCGTATTGCACAGTTTTGATAAATTGATTGCTGTAATTTTAGCTAGATTGCTGTAATTTTAGCTACCTTCCTGCAATGATGACTGAATTACTTGACTCTTGACATGACTTATCCCTCTGCCTTTATTGCCCATTATGAACGTAGTTTTTACTATTTTAATGCTATGGCTATGGTCTTCTGCATAAACACTTAAAAACATAGTCAAATGAGCTACATATTGTGTTTCTCATGGATTGTCCTATCATCTAGACCGGAGTTTTGTTTTGTTCTTATATTTGGCCTGTTCATATCACCTGCATCTAAGTGGCAGCTATATTTATTATTGCTCATAAATATCCTTTCAAATTCAATGCTTTCTTTGCCAATTAATTTTATTATCATTAGTTGATTCATGGAAGCGTGCATTGGGTAATTATTTATCTGATTCAGAAAAAAAAAAATCATTTTCTTATTCTAGTTATTGTACATTTTCTCTTTCTCCCTATGCACTTCTGTTCCCTCCATTCCTTAATTGTTTTACTACTGATGTACTATTTTGTTTTAAAACAAAGCATATAATATCCATTTTGATACAGGGTTGCAAGTAGTTCATCAAAGTGTGATGAGAGATATGGAGATCACTTGTCAAGAATAGGACGTTGTTCAGGTTTTACTTAATGGGTATTCAGTATTACCTATATAAGATACTGGAAGTGATGTTTAGGAGCAGGACTGACCTAACTATAACTAAGCCTCTACAAGTGGGAGAGTATTCAATTTTCATTGTCCTCTCTGGTTTGCGGTTGTGGTGATTCATATTGTGTCGGAGAGGAGTAATTTTGTACCCTTTTTTGCCAAAAAAGACGACTAAGAAAATATCATATTGGTGACCCAATTTCATGTTGCTTCTACGCTTGCTTTATAAAACTTTTGATGTTAATGCCTTCATGCATGCAATGATACATAAACCAGGAGTGAAATCCGAATTTGTCATGTTTAGAGAACCAGATTTTTCTCTAATTATTTTTTGGTCAGGGGGTCCCAAACCGGAAAAACAGAGGCCAGACTCATATATATAGCCACAAAGCTCAATGGATCACGAATTGTGTTCAATAGAATGGAATTTTCTCTTTCTAGTTACTAAGGGGGAGGGACTCGAATCCATGACATGATGTCTTGGGTAAGATATATAACCAGCCGGCGAAGTCTGCCTCCAATAGAATGGATTTAGATTGAATTTTCAAATGGGGTCGATGTTTAGTAGCACTAAAGATAAAGCACTTCTTGACATGTTAAATCAATAATTTTACCAATTAAAAAATTTCAAACTTATTGTGATTTTTTTTTCCTCTATTGAGATAGTGCAAAAAAATCGTTCATAGAAAAAACTAAGTTTAAATAACATGATTTCATTTTATAAAATGAGAAAGCTAAGTACTGACAATTTTGTCTCGAGTATTATGCCTTGACGTCGCATCACATTAACGCTTTATATTATTATTATGTAGCTCCAGTTTTAGTATATTAAACTCCAAAGGTATAATAGTATTTAACCTTTTCTTTATATGTTTTTTCAAGTTTAAATTTTATTACTGTGTTTAAGCAGAAGGATGAAATTAGAAAGAACATCTTAGATTCAAGAATAGAAAGTTCAAATTCAAAAACTTCTCAACTAATGCTTAGACAACAAAGGAGACTCCTATAAAATGGTTATGTGAGGCTCTCAACATCAAAGTCAAGAAAGAAACACTAGCTAGTTTTCTCACAACACAATTCATACCATAGCCTTCTGCGAAAATATCAAATGTATTTCTCCTGTGATGCGAAACTTCTCCTGTATTATACTTGATTACTAATGACTGGATCAGCCAAGTATAATACCTAAAACTTATGAAATAGATCATTTTAACTAACTTTAGCGGAACACAGTATAACTGATGATCAAACCTGGACTCTTAACTGAACCTCTGCTGAGATGGATACCATACCCTATAAAAAGAAAATAAATCTATAGAAAAAACCACCGAAAAAAAAAGTAAATAAAAGTAAAACAATTGGAAAATATTATTTTCAATTGTTAATTTTAAAAACTAATAAATTGTAAAAAAAGATATAAATGATATCAAAGTTGTCACATTATCTATTTTTGATTTATACTGCGTGCATCTCCATATATGAATGAAGCCTATTTGAAAGTATAATTTTGATCATTGATAATATTAATAAACGTTTGGCCAAAATTGGATAAGACTGTCTATTTTGTAAGTTCCAAGTGATGTCATAAAAACAAAAAAAAAGTTTGGATTTTTTTTGTTTTTTGGGTTGATGGGCCTTTAAATTAAACCAAAATAAAAAGGTAAGCATGCATATTTGCTAGAAGTACAACAGCCTTAACCCTTGGTGCAAGATTAGCATACACTTCCGCTACTCTAGGAGAGAGATTCTGCAAACAATCACAACCGGGTATAAAGCACGACCTAATCATATGTGTTTTAGCATATATACTCTTCAGAAGCTAAAATCTATCAGGATTAAGCTACACACAAACAAAAGCAGGCCATTTACACAAGAGAAGACAGACGCCATGATGGAAAATATGGGTATGCAATCTCCTAATCAACCAATTACCAGAATATTAACAGAAACACAGATTTATCAAGAGGATGTCCAATTGCTAGGAAGCTGTCATTAGAAGTGGAAAATTAATGAAACATGCTGCATTTAAGTAATATAGGTGAAAAAAGAGTTATTTCATCATAATTATTGAAGCAATGCCAAATTAATATCAGAAAGTTCAAAACTGACACACAACATTGCCTATAGCCGTTTGCATTTCTGGAGAATTCAAGTGTTGCAAGTAAATTTATGACAAAATGGTATGATGGCAAATGCAGGAGCTAACACGGATCATGATGCAAATAGAAAGGAAATCTCAAAATGCTCACATGAAGAGGGAGAGTTGAGACACTTAACTATCACTAAATCATAGTTTCATTGGCACCTGAGGAGTCTGTGTGCATGTTTGTGTCAAAAGTTGAAAATTGAAGGATAAGAAAGTTTGAAGGAGTTGTCAAGCAGGTACAGGATATATAAAATACTTGTCATTTGGACCAATTTAGAGCTACTCTTATTTATTTTTTTCTCAAGGCTACAGTTCATTTCTCAACGCATTCTAATTTCTTTTAGAAAAAGAAACCAAGTGGTTTAATATCCCCTACTTTCTTTGATGTTTACTTTGAAATAACTATATAAATATTGCTAAAGTTACATGTACCTATGATCATTATGTTGGGGAAAAAAAAAAAGACAAATAGCATTTATGCTTATATCAGATCGCTAAAAAGTTAATGATATTATGCAAGAAAAAATGAAATAAATCAAATTAAAACTATGCTTATATCAAATCGCTAAAAAGATTAATAATATTATGCAAGAAAAATGAAATTAGTCAAATTAAAAAAATAAATAACCTTATATAAAATTACTTAAAAAAAATTAACAATATTATGCGAGAAAAATGAAATAAATCAAATTGAAACTACTTAGTAGATTCTATTTCATGCATAAGCCCTAATAAGATAACTAGCTCATAAAAAGGAATTAACACAATTATACAGCATAAATTCATTACATTTAAATTGAAGGAAATGATAATTTATCTAATATTAGCGGGATATTGCGTCAGTATTATCTCTACGTTAAGCATGCCCCAAAGTTGATCGAGCAGAACAGTCTGACACAAGTTGCCAATAAAGGAACAGAGTATTTCAACGCTACAGAACCCCGTATGCATGATAACCAGATTCAGAAAATCTTTCTGCATTTAATTAATATAATGTATGCCCAGTAACCGAGATTGTCAGATCAGTACCTCATAAGAATAAGCTAACAGTAATCTCAGCCATAAATGAAATTCCACCATTACACAATTTCATTTTGACTACCAAAATAGGCGAAAAACCATACACCAGCATGATTGCATTTTTAGAAGCCAACAACCTAGATGATATGAAAAATCAATGTCCATAAACAAGCAGAAACAATTCATAATCAAATTTAAAGTCCCAATTCATAATAGTGTTCCAAACTATATAAAGTAGCTTTCAAAGTCACATTTACAAGAACACCTCTCAAACATAATCACAAACAACCAAGTTAGCCAAATTGCAAAAACCATATGCAATAACCTTACATTGACATTCAGAATCACTATCCATGTTGGAATTTTACAAAATTCTACAGCAAAAGTTCCATTTCAAGACCAAAAGGCACATCAAGTAACCATGAATATTACTACAACAACTAAAAAAACCAAAAAAATTGGGTTTTCTTAAAAAGAATAACAAACTTACATCAACTATTGCTCACCACTCTCATCCTCCAGCTTCTTTACATAAGCCTTGAGCACCATTATCACATCTCTAACCGGCGCCTGTAATGTGCTCACCAACCCTGTTGCAGGGCTCTGCAAAGCCCCTAAAATCTTAGCATAAAGCTCATTTCTTGATGGCATTGTCTCCAGCTGCTTAAAGTCTCCAGGCCCATAAAACTTGCCTTCAAAAACAGCCCCCTTGAAGTCATTATCCTCCAACTTTTTCTCCTTCTGGAAATTCCTGTAGGGCTTAATAGCCTCAGGTATTTCTTCACTATGGATAAAAAGCCAAGCATTCATACCCTTCATACATGGTTTTAAGGCCGCCCATTGGGTACCCTCTATGGCTTTATAGACAAGGGTGTTCTTAGCTACAAGAAGTTTACTTGATTCTGGTAATGATCTCCTCAATTCTTGAAATTGTTTAACTGTAAAGCCATTGTATTTAAGGGCGGCCAACAGATAGCAGTTCTCGAGCTGGGTTTTGACTGTTTCTACGGTTTCTTCTTTCTTGGTGCGGGAAATGGCGGAGTTAATGGAGATGGGTCTGTAGAAAGTGGTTTTGTAGAGCGGTTTTGAACGGGAGAACGGGTTTGATGGATGAAAACGGGTTAGGGACTGGGATTGCGAGGGCTTGGAACAAGAGAAGGAGAGGAGCGTTGTTTCCATGGTTATAGAGGGAGAGTTAAAAAGTGTGAGGATTTTGTTGCTTTAGCTTATCACTGTTTTCTTTTTGGCGTTGGGCAGAAAATAGAAGAGGGTCAAAATTACAATTGAGAGGAAGGGCCAAATTTTGTTAATTTGAGAGGAAAATTTTTTTCTGAATATATATATATATATATATATATATATATATATATATATATATATATATATATATATATATATAGTGATATATATATCTAGCTTGTGT
>CATIWR010012638.1:0-18815 GCA_949677035.1 Omphalea diandra
TATAAATATAAATATATATATATATATATATATATATATATATATATTTTAATAAGTCATGTTTTTACCACCATAAAATTTGTTCAAATATATACAAAAAGTAAAAAAAAAAAAAAGAATAAATTTTGTATTTATAGTGAAAAATTTGATATTCAAATTTTAAATACATAATTAGTTGAAATAAAATACAGAATCTGGTATCTGGTCAGGTGCTTGTAATGGAGTTACGGATCTAGTACCACTTTGCAAACGACATTATATCATAGTGTAGAGTTTTGCTAATAAATAAATTACATGATCATATTTGCTAAAGAAGAAAACTACATGGTATAATTTTGTATTTTTTTCCTATATAAATTCATTGGTTTTAAAGGGATTTACACTGATGAGCTACACCACAATCGCACAGGCATAACTAATACCAAAATAACTAAACTACTACAAACGAAATTTGCATCTTTGTTTTGTTACAGTAGAAATTTATTCCATTGAAAAAATAAATTCTTCCTATCACTAAAAAACCATAAATCAATATTTTTAATTTACAATTTTTAAAAGTGATAAAACTACCCTCATCATCTTCCTTAAACAACACCAAACCATATTACCATTTTTAGTTAAATGCTTTCATTTTCCTCACCTACTAATCAAAATCATATAAATCATACCCCTAAACTTTAAATCAAAACACCAACATTCATCTTCCTCAAACAACACTATTGGCATTACCACATCATCATTTAGTCCAAATCACCGAAACATTAAAAACTAAAATAAAATCACAACTAAGAGAGAAAAATCACAATAAACAAAGAAACAAACATTGAAAAGAAAATCTTAGTAAATGACCAAATTCTGGTCTTTTTTGGTATTTAGTTAAGATGGGTAAGGTCTGCTCTATTCTTTAAATCTCATATTTTTATTTCTAGCCTAACATTGTATTTGAGTTTTTTCAATTTTATGTTAGATTTGTAATTAGATGTCAAAATTATAATTTTTGCGAAAATCTAATGAAAAAGTTACATTTACTATAAATTTATTTTGATCACGATGCTCGATTTTGAAAATTTGTGCTCATAAAATATTCTTCCAAATAAATTGATTTTTATGTGAATAGTTTATTTTTCATTAGTATGGTCGCAATTGAGCTATTTTGTTTTTGTCCGTCCATAATGCCCTCTATTTATAACGGTTTTCCATACCTTTGGTAATGGCATGCCAAACAAATAAATGTTAGTTGTACACCAAGAGAACACCAATTTGAATACTTGATATTCAAAAAACTGATTTTGTGGAGAGGAATATCAATCAAGTCCTAATTTTTATATTGTTTTGTGCTTTCATAATTTTATTTGGATGTATGATTTGATGGTAATATTATTACTATTAAAAAAAATTGTGGAGATTGAAGGAGTTTTTAGAGATTTTAAAAGTTTTTCAGTTAAGGAAGAGAAAAATATGAAATAAAAATTTGAGATAAAACTAAGGGTATTATTGATATGTTATATAAATTTAATAGAAAATTTAATATAAAGGATTCAAACAATAGTCAATGGGTACTTTATATGAGATTTAAAACTGGGAGAGGAGTTAATTAATTATGAAAAAAATTAGAAAGATTTATAGTAATCAATTCTATAGAAAATTAAGTTCAAATTCTAATAAAATTTTATGATAAGTAAATTTAGTGATAAATACATTTCTTAAATTATTAATAGAGTAATAAGAACAAAAATTTATTTGTATAAAGGAGCGGGTGGGAGACATCTTTACAAAGACGTTACATCCTTCTTAATTCCATTTGTTGTTCCAAAAGATGAGCATTTAAAATTGTACACGCTGTCATTGAAGGGAGTCTTAGCAAATAATCTATGCTAGCTATACATTATGCTAACTGTTAATTAGTTGCTTAAGTAATAACCAATTGTTATATGTATTAATTAAATGGTTAGCTACTTTGTAAACATGTAACAAGATCTCTAGTAAAGCTTGTATATATAACAACATGTAGAGAATCAATTTGTAATTTTTCATCTTTCATTAATAAGATTTTTCTTAATCTCTTAATCATTATTAGACAAAATTAATAAATACCGAGCAAAGAAGCAATGAAGCATTGAGCAAATATCAACTCGAATAAGGAAAAACACTGATCATCACTTTATCGAACATAGAGTCGAAATAAGATTTATCTATTATTATCAGGATTCATCACCATCTCTAAATATTCTGATTTGCCATAATTCAGGAGATTGATACTATAAGATTATTTCCTTATATATAATAGTCTCTCCCCTATAAAAGGGACCTTATTGGTCCAAAAAGGGATCATCTGCTTCTTTGCTAACCTGATTACCTCTACCATACATTCTATCTCTCTGAATTTTCTCAACAACTATCAATTGGCGCAATGAGCTTGTATCGCAACTCTCTCAAAACTACCGCTTACCAATAGTTTGCTTTACCCTGCAGCACCCACCTTCATGGATCCAATCTTTTGGAATCTTGGATTGCTTGATGCCACCTTCATTGGAAACTGTAACTAGGAAACTCCTATCACTGATCCCAATAATAAGTAACTAGGCCACTCGCCCTAGTAGGCCCAAGCTCCTAGACTTCATCATTATCAAGAAATGCCCTCTAGCCATACCAGATCCCAATGAATGATTCAGTATAAGTGGTAACCTAAGAAAGAGTAGCAGTCATAGAAATCCCCTTTAACTTAGAAGTAACCACCTAAATAAGCCCTATTAACTGACATACTCGCCTCTACCATGAATGAGCTTAAAACAAGCATGATCAATGAACTAAAAATTTCAATGGCTTTTTTATAAGAATAAGTACTGAGAAAAATAAGTAAAAAAAAACTAGTTTATTAAAGAGATTAAAGGACACCATAAAAACCCTACTAATGGAAGACATGGATAAGTAAAGATAAATCAATCAAATATTTATTGGACAAGTAGAATAGCAAGACGAAATAGGCGCCCAAGGCATATACCCATTAAGGAGAGCAAGCAAAGAGCCCACCATAAATGAGCACATCAGGAAACATGACATTGATAAGTACATTGAGGAAGCTATTCAAAAGCTCAAAGGCATGGAGCAAAGCAAGGATTTTGGAGTGAAAAGCCAAAGCCCTTTAACTGCCAAACATCTTCAACTGGGTTAGACCAGAAAAATTTAAAGTGTCAAACATTGAATCTTATAGGGAAAAAGGACTCCAGAGTGCACTTATACACATTTAGAGACACTATTAACTTACAAACATATTATGGCTTTGTGTTATGCATGACATTTCCCAATACTTTATAAGGAATAGCCTAGGAATGGTATCAAAGCTTTGTTGAATGCTCAATAAACAACTTTCATCAACTAGCCAGCTTATTTAGGGCAAAAGATTTATCCCATACATAAAAGTAAAGAAAACTCCAATAGTGCTACATGAGCTAGTAAGGAGAATGATTCACTTTGAGAATATGTTGACCACTTCAATGAATCCATATCGATCACCAAAACTTGGAAAATAGTTGTGGACGTAATGAAGAAGAACTATCATAGGTAAATTATTCAAATCTTTACATCTGCAATAAACTAACTCACATGAGGATCTTATTGATAGGGTTGGGTTGTTTATGAGCTTGGATGAATCCCAATAATCCCAAAGGGTAAGAACTCAACCAAACAACAAGGGCAAAATAGAGGCTAAATCAATGACCATCAAGGAAAAAAGAGCACTAGGAGAGAAGACAACTTGAAAGAAGAACATTCACTTCCATGAATGCCCCCAAGAAAGGAAATTTTACTCTGAATCCATTGAAATGAAGAAGAAGTATAGTAGCCCCTTAGATTGAGCATAAAATATGTAGACACCAATGATAAAAGAAAGTACTATGAATTTCATAAACACAATGGACATGATACAAAGGATTACATAAATGTAAATGAAAAAAAATAGAAAGGTTAGTCTAAAGAGGAACACTAAACAAGTTCACCAAAAAAGAAAAAGGGATAAGAAATAAAATGGCAAACAATATGAGGATAAAAAGCTCAACATGATAAAGCTGGCAGGAGTCATAAACATGACCATTGGAGGATTAACTTTCGAAGATAATATCATAAAAAGAATGAAGCATGCTAAGGAGATGGTCATTGCCTTAACAGAGCTAAAGGAGAAGATTAGGAGCGTTATTTTCACAAATGAGGTTGGACTCTAAATTCGAACCCTACACGTTAATGCTCTAGTAGTGGAAGGAGTCACCAACAAGTACCTTATCAAAAGAAAGCTCATTGATACTAGAAGCTCAGTTAACTTGATCACCCTCTAATCATATCGAGAATTAGGTATGCCCATAACTATTTTATAAATAGTTTTAATCCCTTTATAGAATTAGGAGGTAACCATATACTAGTAAAAGGATCCACAAGCCTCCCCATAGAGTTAAGAGACAAAAATGAGGTGGCAATAGTCAAAGCAATCTTCATGGTTATTGACATGTAGATCATTAACAATGTGAACATAAGCAGGTCATTATTGTATGAAACATACATCTACTTATGTCAACATTACCTCTACATAAAGTTTCCAATAGTAAGGAAATAACAATAATGAAAGGAGATTAGCGCCTTATGTTCACGTATATATTGCTAATTGACCATGGGAAAAATCGAAGAGGGAGGATAAAGTAGAACCGGTTGAGTAAACAATCAAAATTGAAATAACAAATAGAAATATAAAACTCAAAGGTAATGTGCCAAACGAACTCAAAGTTGACTTATGCCAAGCCTTGCAAAGACACCTAACAACTTTTGCTTGGACACCAAAAGACATCACAAGTATATATCCTAACCTATAAATTAAACATTAATAAGGGTGTTCATCTTATGAAATAGAGGAAAATAAATCATCTCATAAAAATATAGCAAACAATGGTTGAAGAAATAGAAAGACTATTGAGAATAAAAGCCATTAGCTCTCAAACATAGTCTTGGTGAAAAAAACCAAATGAAAAATGAAGAATGTGTATGGTTTTCACCAACTTTAATGATGTGATCTCCAAAGACAATTATCCACTGCCTAACATCCACTAGTTAATGAAAGATACAATATCTTAGATGCAACCAATAGAAACCCCTAAATAAGGATGGACAAAGAACACGAGGAGAAAACTAGTTTCATCATGGATAGAGGAACTTTCTACTACCAAGTCATGTCATTTAGATATAAGAATGCATGTGAAACGTGCCATAAGCTAGTCAATAAAATGTTTAAAAAATAGCTCAAAAAGACAATAAAGACATATAGATAACATCATCACTAAAAGTAAAAGGGAAGAAGACCATCTTGAAGACTTGGAAGAGGTTCTGAATAATTTCAACAAATATGGGATAAAGCGCAATCTGAAAATGTGTGTGGCTTGCATTACAATAGGAAAGATCCTTAGTTATCTCATCAAAAGAAAGGGAATATAGGCAAACCTAAAAATATACAAGTGATCTTTAACATAAGGCCTCCTAAAACCATCAATGAAGTATAATAGTTAAATGGGTGAATAAACATGCTAGGAAGATTCATCTTATGCTCGATCAAATGGTGTATGCCCTTCTACAAAGTATTGAAGGAAACAAAAAAATAAATTAATTGGGATGTAGAGTCCCAACAAGCATTCTAAAAAGTTAAAACATTCCTCAATGCACTACCTTTGTTAAATAGACTAGAGCTAGGAGAAGAATCGTACCTATACATCATAACCACCTGAAGAAATAGTAGCATCCATACTGATCAAAGAAAAACAAAAGTGAACATTACCCAATTTTCTACATTAGCAAAGTCTTAAAAAGGGTCGAACTATGCTTCCTAAAGATTAAAAAGCTTATTTAAGAGTTCTCACATCTACCATCAAACTTAGGCCATATTTTGAGGCACATAATCGTATTACAAATAAACTAGCCATTTTAGAGATGCCTACACCAAATAGAGTTGTTAGGCCACATTGAAAAATGGGTCATTCGACTCAGTGAACATGACATCAAGTATGCTCCTTGACCTACTCTGAAAGCTCAAATACTCACAAATTTTATTATAGATGAATAGGCCTAAATATACAACATAAACCAAACAAAGAAGAATGGAAAGTCTTTGTAAATACAACATTCTATTCAGAAGAAGCAGGCATAAGAATTATTAGAAGAAGACCAAGAAAAATCTTTCTACAATACGTTGTGCATACAATTCCCTACTATAAACAACATAATAGAATACAAAAGGCCATAATAACCAAATTCAAGTTGATGGAGGAAAGAATGTAAGAATATACAATGACAACTTGCTTATCATCCAACAGATCAAGTGAAAGTTTGCCATAAAAGATCAAGAGCTCATAAAGTACCTCATTAAGTGTCATGACATCATTCACAAGATAGAAGTATGGGATTACAGTTGATCCATAAACAAAATACCTAGATTGAAAAATAAAGAGACAAACTATTTAGAAAAAGTTGTAACTATCAAAGCAACAACCAACCAGCCAACATTCATCAAAATATTAAAAACACAGTTAATGGGTGAAGAAAACATCCTTATAGTAGAATAAGGTGACAACTAGATGACCCCAATCATCTAATACCTTAGGGATGATACCTTACTAAACGATGATTTATGAACTAGTGTGATCATTCAAACGATGATGAAATGCTCAAGATCGTATTCTAAAGAATATATAGCATGCATAATAGAGATGCGTAATTGAGAAAGGAGAAAACTATGTGCTAAGAGAAATCCATAAGGATGTATGCAACACATATGAAGCAGTTGGTTCTTTTATCAAGAAGGCCAGATTGATGGAATACTATTGGTCTACCATGAAGAATGATGTAAAGGTTCTTGTAGCCAAATGCAACCAATGCTAAATACACAATAAAATAAACTAAGCACTAAGGGCATTGCAAAACCCCATTTGTTCATAATGACCTTTTGACATATGAAGGATGAACATACTAGGTCCCTTCCCATAGGCAATTGGGAAGAGAAAATTCCTATTGGTAGCCATAAACCATTTCTAAAAATGGATAGAAATAGGGTCTTTAGCCAATATAACTGCCTCTAAAATCTTAAACTTTGTCAAAAGAGAAATACTTTGCAGTATCGAGATTTCTCATGCTATCATAACGAATAATGACAAGTAATTTAATTATAAGAAAGTCAAAGAGTTTTCAAAAAAAAAATTCATGTACATCATAGACTGATATCAATAGCACACCTATAAAGCAATAGACAGATAGAGAATGTGAATTGAACAATCCTCGTAAGTGTCAAAAGAAGGCTAAAAGAAACAAAAAGAGCTTGCGTAAATGAATTATACACTATGTTATAGGCCTACTAAATAACACTTAGAATTGCTACATGTATGGATTCGAGGTTGTCATCCCTGTGAAGATAAAACTATCATCTCACAAAACATCCTATTATTATCTAGTACAAAATGAAAGAAGGAAAGGTGAACTGGACACTCTTAAGCATTAATAGAGAGCAAACCCAAATCAAAATGGTGGCATACAAATAAAAAAATAGCTAGTTACCGTAACAATCAAGTAAGATTCAAACCTATAAAGAGACCAAGTACTAAGGCAAGCAAACATAAGACATGAAGATGTTGGGACAAAAAATCTAGGAGGCAACTCGAAAAGACCTTATACAATAGTTATAGTTGTTAAAGGTGCGCCTGAGGTGCAAGGCACACCAGGCACTAGCCTTTGCATCTTAAAAAGCCAAAGGTAAGCACTATTACAAAGGCACACGCCTTGGTGTGCCTTGAGCCTTAGATGAGGCGCCCTAAAAGCATGCTTTTGTGATAATCTTTGCATTTTTTTTTGTTTCATGTATGAGTAAATTTGAACCATTCATGTAAAATTAAAAATCTTTTTTTGGTAGACCTTACCACACCTGATTATTTTAAGAAAAAATAAAAGAAAGGAAATAATAAGGCTACTTCAGTAATAAAAAAGAAAAAAAAATCAGAAAGATAAGGTAAGAAAAGGAATTTGCTCCAGCCAAAAAAATAAAATAAGAAGAAGAAGAAGAAGAAAACTGCAGAAAAAATAGAAGAAGAGGAAGAAACTTTGCTCCATCCAAAAAAATAGAAGAATAAGAAGTTGCTGAGAAATAGAAGAAGAAGAAACTATTTGAATCTAAATAGAAGAAATAGAAGCTACCCGAAAAAGGAAGAAGAAGAAGAATAGGTACCCAATCTTTTCCTCTTCCTTTTCCTATTTTTCTTTTCCTTTTACTTAATCTTTTTTTCTTTTCTCTTCTTTATTCTTTTTTCTTGTTAATCTTTTCTATTTCTTTTTCTTTCTTTTCTCATCCTCTTCAATTTTTCCTTATCATTTTATAAAACACAACTAGTTGCTCCTCTTTCTTATTCTTTTTTATTTTTGTGTTCCTTCTTCTTTTTTCTTATCAATCTTTGCTTTTTCTTTCTTTTTCTTTTTTCTCTTCCTTTTCAATTTTTCTTATCCTTTTATAAAGCACAACTGGTTGCTCCTTCCTTTTATTTTCCTTATTCTTTTTTCTTGTCAATCTTTTCTTTTTCTTTTTCCTCTTTAATTTTCCTTTACCTTTTTTAAAGTACAGTTGTTTGCTCTCCCTAACACCCATTTTCTTTTAATTTTATGTTGAATTGTTTTTAGCTTATTGTTATGTTGTTTTAGTGTTGATTTTGATATGTTGGCTATGTTGGTTTAAGTGTTGATTTTATGTTTATTGATATGTTTGTTATATTGAATTTGTTATGCTGGTTTTAGTGTTGATTTTGTGCTTGTTGATGTGCTGGTTGTATTGATTTAAAGCTGATTTTTTGTTGATTTGGTTGCTTTAGTACTTATTACTTTACTTTATGTTGATTTCACCCTTATTAATGCATTATGGAAGCTAGTATGGATTCTAGTGCTTCAACAAATCCATCAAAATATTCGAGATGAAAGTATGTTCATATGGAAACACCAAATAACTCTAACAATTCGATTTGTAACTTCTATGAAAAAGTGACAAAATCATGCCAAATAACATATTGCTAGAGGATTTCGAAATGCTAAGGCTTACATAAGATGTTCGCCTCATGTGCGTCAAGAAATTCAAGATTACATGGAGAAGAAAGCTTTTAAATCTAATCTTGAAAGACTTGCAATTCCAAATTTTGTGAATGAAGATATTTATGGTGATGATCAAGAGTTGGATGATATTGGAGCTAGTGAAGGCTCAAAGGGTAGTAGTACTAAATCCATAAATATACAAAAAAAAGCCAATGCAAAAAGGTCCAATGGATGTGTATTTTGCTTCTAATGTTGAAAAATTTTGTTCAAAGTAGGAAAGGCCTAAAGAAGGAGAAGTAAACTACGATAAATGAAGCATGCAAAAAGGAATTACAAGAAAAAGCTTGTAGAGACATAGCTCGATGGATGTATGATGCGACTATTCCTTTTAATGTTGTTAATTATCCTAGTTTTCAAGTGATGGTGGACTCTATAGGCCAATATGGTGTAGGTTTGAAACCACCTAACTATCATGAGGTGTGAGTTCCTTTCCTGAGAAAAGAAGTTGATAGCATGAGAAGTATGATGAAGTCTTATGGAGAAGAATGAACTAAATATGGTTGTTTTATCATGGCAAACGATTGGACAAACAAAAAGCAGAGAACACTAATTAATTTTTAAATGAATTCCCCCGAAGGTTCTGTTTTTCTTGAGTCTATTGATGCTTTTGAATATTTAAAGATGGGAGAGAACATGATTGAATTGCTCGATAGATTTATGGAGCATGTGGAGGAGGCAAATGTTGTGCAAGTTGTTACTGATAATGCAACTTTCAATGTGCTTGTATTCATTCTACTCAATCACATTTTTCATAGAAGATAAAGTCATTTCATGCATGTCAAATTCACTAATTCTTTAATTTCTTTTGTAGGAAAATTATTGGAAACCAAAAGACCACATTTATATTGGACACCTTGTGTTGCACATTGCCTAGATTTGATTTTAGAAGACATTGGGAATTTGTTTACTTTTAAAGTTACATTGAAGCAAGCAATGAGCTCAAATGGCTACATTTATGTTCGCCTAGATGTGGTCAATTTATTGAGGCATTTCAAAGGTCAAAAAGACTTTTATTCAGGCTGGTGTCATAAGATTTGTTATTATTTTTCTCACTCTTCAAAAGGATACACAAGCAGACGTACAATTTAAGAAAATGTTCACTTCTGACAATTAGACAAATAACAAATGGGCAAAAGAAGCTACTGGAAAGAAGCCAACTAAAATTATCTTGATGACTAGATTTTGGACCAGTGTTGTGTATATCTTGAAGATATTTGGTCCTTTAGTTCGTATTCTTAGATTAGTTGATGGTGAAAAAAACCCACAATGGGTTTTATTCATGAGGCTACGGATAAGGCTAAAGAAGCTACTATGAAGTCTTTTAATAACAAAGAAGAAAAATACAAGGAAGTGTCCAAAATCATCGACAATAGATAGGAATGCCAACTTCCCCAGCCTTTGCATGCTACAAGATATTATCTTAATCCAAAGTTCTTTCATTCAAATCTCGATGTATTTGAAGATCAAGAAGTGATGATGGGTTTTTATAAAACTTTGGATAAATTGATTCCATGCCATGATGAGTAGGACAAAATTAGTGACCAACGGACAAATAGTGACCAATTCACATTATATCGAAATGCAAAAGGGATATTTGGGATGGAGTTGGCCATTAGACATAGAAAAGTAAAATCTCCAGCTAAATGGTAGAAATCCTATGGATCATCAACTCTAACTAACTTTGCAAAAATTTATCATTAAAGAGCTTAGCCTCACTTGTAATGCTTTTTGCTATGAACACAATTAGAGCGTGTTTGAGCATGTAAGTTCTTAGCCCTTGTGCACCAAAAAGGGGGGTTGAATTGGTGGGAGATTAAAAAAAAAATTAGAAGGAAGGTTAGGTGTTAAAGAGGTGGCAGGGGTAGTACCAACTTTCTCCTGAAGATCCCCCAAATCACTATGGAGGTGGAAGAGTAGGAGAAATTTTCTCTTTATCATCCTCATCATTTTGTCAAGCTTCTTGTTGATGGAGGCAAGAGAGATTTTGGCTTTAGGTTTAGGTTAGGTAGGTGGAATGGATTGAGCCCCCTCTTCAATAACTAGCCTCTTCCTTTTGGATGCTTGGGAAGTCTTTAACTTTTTTGCCTCAAAAGCACCCAAGATATAAGTGTATGAATCAGGGTGAATTGTCTTGGCATTAATGAGGTAGGGCAAGTCTAGAAAGTTATGCAATGGTATAAACTTCTTAGTGAGAATTTTTCATTTTCCTTATTAAGAGCACAAACATAATGGTAAATGACAGTAACATGTGAGAGACGAAGAAACTGACTATTTGGCTTTGTACTCATGTGAATCAATTGATACATAAGGTAGTGGTCGATTTAGATTGGTTTGTTCTTAGTAAAGCAGAAAAGGAAAATAAGGTCTTTTTGGGAGACCTTCTCGTTACCATCACCTCTTGCGTTAACAGAGAAGGTGATGATACGATGAAGAAGCCAGTTAGGCAGGGTTCAAATGTATTTGGCCAGATAGGTCTTAGGATTATGCTTGGTCTCGATAGAAATTACAGACCAAAACTCTAAGTAGATAATGTCAAGAGCAGAGATGATGAATGGAATGTCATTCCCGACTTGAAGATTGAAAAGATTTAAGAGTTGTTCAAAAGTAATTAAAAAAGGTTCCCTTAAAGCTCTCAATATCAACCCATACTAACATGTTCTTGATTTTGCTCACTGACTCAAAGTTATAGTGCACATAAACTCCCACATTATCTCCTTATATTCAAGCACGTCATGAAAAATGAACTCAACCTCAAATTTGAAAGATAGGCATAGATCTCATCCTTGATCCCAAATGACTCAAGGAGAAATGTGGAGAGAATTTTGTTTGGTTTAATAATCTTGGAAGACTTAACCTTGTATCAATCCTTCTCTTCCCAAGTGATCCCTTTCATCATGTGAAGGGAAAGAGGACTAGATGATTGAGCTATTACTTTTCCCTTCTCTGCTCTGGAGGCTTTCTTAGGGACCATTATATATGAAAGAGAGTTTGAAGAAGAATTTGAGAGTAGGAATGAAAGGGGATGAAGTGTTTTAGCAGATGTGAGTCAAAACACTATTTCAAGGGTTTACATAGGTTAGAAAAGGGTGTAAAAACTGTAACAGACGGTCAATTTAATAAAGGGTTGCAAACGTTGGCAGTCAAATCAATTAAATGCATGGTAGTGACTTAAATTTGTGACCACGACCAACAAGTCGCGACCGCTAATTATGAAATATTTGAGTAACGGATAAAAAATCCTTAGGAACCGACATGGTCAACTATCAAAAATTTTGAAATTTGAATAAATTTGTGGTGGGGATGGAAAAAAGCGATCGTGAATTGATGGTTTGATAGACGAATGACAAGTACCTGTAAATCACGATCGTGAATCAAGGAGTAGCTACCACGAATTACAAAGCAGAAATATGACTAAGAAAAGATAAGATTTGACCTTTTAAGATGGGATCCACTCAATATATTGATGTTTAATTCATGCAAATTGGCATAGAAAGACACAATTGCATAAAGAATTAAGATGTCTAAAAGAATTTAGTACACATACATTACACATAACAATCTATCATTCAAGAACAATATTCTACTCAAAGAGTATTCTAATAAGATCCAAATTTCACTTCAGGGAGCTTCCATCAAGCATTCCTAATTTTTTCTTAATGAAGTTCAACCTTTCTTCATTAAAAGGTTTAGTGAAAATATCTGCAAGTTGATGGTTAGTGTTTATAAATTTCAACACTAAATCACCACTTTGGACATGATCTCTAAGAAAATGATGTCTAATGTCTGTATGTTTGCTCCTATAGTGTTGGATAGGATTCTTTGAAAGAGTTATTACAATAGTGTTTTCACATTTGATGGTGTGATCAACAACTTTATCATAATCCTTTAATTGTTGTTTCATCCAAAGGATTTGGACGCAATAATAACCCACAACTATATATTCTGTTTCGACGGTGGATAAGACAACCGAAACTTGCTTATTACTAACCAGGATTCTCCTATGAATTGACAAGTTCTTGAAGTGCTCTTTCTATCTAGAAGACTACCAGCATAATTCGCATCCGAATAACCTATAAGACTAAATGATGAACCTCTAGGATACCATAAACAGGATGCAATGTGTCATGTAAATATTTGAAAATCTTTTAACAGCATTAAAATGAGATTCTTTAGGGCAAGAATGAAATCTAGCACACATGCATACACTAAACATTATATCGAGTCTAGAAGCGGTAAGATAGAATAAAGAGCTAATCATACCTCGATATCTCTTCTCATTAACCGACTTGCCCGATTCATCCTTGTCTAGCTTAATGGTAGTACTCATTGTTGTCTTTGCTATTTTGCATCCTTCCATGCCAAATTTCTTAAGTATATCCTTTGTGTACTTTCTTGGTTGATGAAAATCCCTTCTTTGATTTACCTAATTTATAGGCCAAGGAAGAATTTAAGCTCTCCTATCATGCTCATCTCAAATTCCCTAGTCATACACTTAGCAAAATCCTTATAGAAAGATTCATTAGTAACATAAAAAATGATATCATCTACATATATTTGCACAATTAGTGCATCATGATTATGCCTTTTTACAAACTAGGTTGTGTTAACCTGCCCTTTTCAAAATCATTTTTCAAAAGGAATAAACTTAGCCTTTCATACCAAGCTCTTGGAGTTTGTTTCAAACCATATAAGGCTTTATTCAATTTAAGAACATGATTTAGAAAGATACAAGATTCAAAATCAGGAGGTTGTTCAATGTAAACTTCCTCCTCAATGATTCCATTTTAAAAAGTACTTTTATTATCCATTTGGAAAAGTTTGAAATTCATGTGACATGCATATGCTAAAAGAATCCTAATAGTCTATAATCTTGCTATGAGGGCATAAGTTTCATCATAGTCAATGCCTTTCTCTTTGTTGTATCCCTTAGCAACCAATCTAGCATTGTTTCTAGTGATGAACCCTTGTTCATCCAACTTATTCCTAAACACCCATTTGTAACCTACAATAGGGTGTTTCTTAGGCCTAGGAATAAGTTCTGATACATTATTTTTCTAAAATTGGTTGAGTTCTTCTTGCATAGCAATTACCTAACTCCATCATCAAGAGCCTCATCAATAGATTTTGGCTCAAATTGAGAAACGAAAATAAGATTATTATCTAAAGAATTGAATTGAGATCTAGTACTTACACCCTTAAATGTATCACTAATGATTAGGTCCTTTGGGTGATGCTAGAGGAATCTCCAATCCTTGCGAAGATCTTGATTTGAGGTTTCTATTTGTTGATGTTAAGGTCCTTTTTCCTCCTTTGATGACTTCCTTTCATCATGATCTTTTTCAATATCTCTTGTGGTTGACTCAAACTCCAATTTATCAAATCCACCCACAAGATTATCAACAAGAAAATCTTTCTCAAGATCAAGCTTACTAGATTCATCAAACACGAGATTCACGTATTCTTCAACAACCATAGAATTCTTATTAAAAACTCTATAAGTTTTGCTAGTGGTGGAATAACCTAGAAAAATACCATCATTTGTTTTTGAATCAAAATTTCCAAGATCATCCTTAGTATTTAAGATATAGCACTTGCATCTAAATACTTTTAGGTATGACAACTTAGGTTTTCAACCATTTCAAAGTTCATTAGAGGTTTTATTAAGAATGAGTCTTTTGAAAACACGATTTGCAATGTAACACGAAATATTGATAGTTTCGACCGAAAAGTAATTGGATAATGAATACTCATTGAGCATAGTTCTAGCCATCTCTACTAGTTTCCTATTTTTCCTCTCTACAACACCATTATGTTGTGGTATTCTAGGAGTTGAAAAGTTATGAAAAAGCTTATTCTCTATGCAATAAGATTCAAAATATTTATTTTGAAATTTTTTTTCGTGGTCATTTCTTATAGAGGAAATAAAGTAACCCTTTTCATTTTGAACTCTTTTAAAAGCATCAAAAGTATCATGCTTATGAACTAGAAAGGATACTCAAGTAAACCTAAAGTAGTCATCAACTAGGACAAGTGCATAATATTTTCCACCTAAACTAGCACTCTTAGTAGGTCCTATCAAGTCCATATGGATAAGTTGAAAAGGTCTAAATGTATTTGCAACATTCTTTGCTTTGAAAGAAGATTGATGTTGTTTCCTATTTGGCATGGTCCACATGTCTTATCTTTTTAGAGCTTTAGCTTGGGAAGACCTTTCACCAGCCTTCATTTGGATAAGTTTTGTAAGAGCTTCATGCTATCATGTCTAAGCCTTCTATTCCAAACTTTTGAGAGCTTTAGCTTGATAAGACCTTCCACTAGCTCTCATTTTGATAAGTTTTGTAAGAGCTTCATGCTAGCATGTTTAAGCCTTTTATGCCAAAGCCAAGCTTCACTGCTAAAAGACACAAGACACTTAAAGAAATGGTTAGCCAAATTGTCTAAGTCAATTAGGTAGGTATTGCCTTTCCTTTCACCCTTGAAGACTACCTTTCTATCCACCAAAGTGGTAACTCAACATTCTCTAAGGTTAAAGGTGTCTTTATTACCCTTATCACATAATTGACTTACACTATGCAAATTATGTTGCAATCCATTAACAAATAAACATCATTAATAAAAGAACAACCATTCTTACCAATGGTGCCAATGCCAATTACCTTACCCTTAGCATTGTTTTCAAATGTGACATTACCACCCTCTTTTTCTTTTAAGGCCATGAACAACTTCTTATTGCTTGTCATGTGCTTTGAGAATCTACTATTCACATGCCAATTATTTGTTTCATTGGTGGCTGCCAAACAATCCTACGCAGCACAAATAAATCATTTTTGTTTTGGTACCTAAACATACTTGGGTCCTAGGGGGTTAGGCCCAAAAGGATCCTCCAACTTGAGGTGTGCATTCCTAATATAACAATGAATATTGATGTGACCAAACTTCATGCAGTTGTGGCATTAGAGTTTAGACTTATGAGTCTTCCTCCTATATATGGCTTTGGAGTGAGTGGGGGATTTTCTCATACCAGGATAATGTGAATGTGAGCATGAGCATGTACGATTAAGTGTATAAGTGAATTTTCTATGTGAGTTTGGGTGAGCATGCCTCTTAGGGTAAATGTATGCATGATTTGCCTTCTTTAGAGTTGGCTTTGACACTTAAGTGCCTTCTCTTTGCCTTTGGGCAATAGTGACTTAGTACTTGGAGCACTTTTCCTGCCAACTACCTTAATGCTAGATGTTTGAGGAGTTTAGGCTCTAATGAAGGTTGTAGGTGATGGTGTAGATTAGGAGGCTCTATTGAAGCCTAGACCATGTCTCACTAAAGAAAGTCTTTGAGATACAGTAAGTGTATCCAAAGGTTCCTTTCCATTGTGAAACTTAGAAATAGAATTTCTAAGCTTAATGACTTCACCCTTTAAGGAGTCGTTTTCCTTTCTTAAAGAGTTTAGGGATAAAGATTATTTTACAAGACTCTCAACATATTTTTTGAGTTCTTCATTTGAAGTCGTCTAACTTAGAACATTTTTTCTTGTAAGATTTCATTTGTGACTTGTATTTGTCACATCTCAAGGTGAGAACTTCTAAAAGCTCATCTTCTACAACATCTAACTCATTATATTCTACATAAGAATGGAGAGAAGAACTTACCTCATTTGATGAATCCTCTTGTGCCATGAAGCACAATTTTGCAACTTCCTCTTCTTCCTCCTCCTCATTTAAGTTGTCATCCCAAATGGCTTTGAAGCTTTTCCTCTTCTCCTTGTCCTTTTTCTTCTTCTTCTTCTTCTTCAATTTAAGGTAGTCATAATTGATGTGGTCTTGTTTGCCAAGTTCATAGCATTTAACATCACCTAATCTTTTCTTGGGGTTTGGAGTTGCTTTCTTGAAGCTTTTTCCTTCTTTTCTTCTGTTTATCAGCTCCTTCGTTCTTCTTGAAAGCATGGTCAGTTCCTTATCCTCTTTGTCACTTTCCTTTTCACTTGAGGCCGCCTCAATTTCCTTTTCCTTGGATGAAGATTTGAGAGCCAAGATTCTTCTTTATGGTTTTTCTGATTTGTCTCCTTGTCCTTTCATTTTCTTCATTTCTTCATTCTTCTTCAAGGCTAGCTCATGAGTTATAAGGTGCCTGTTAGAACATCGATTGACACCTTCCTAATCTTCGGATTTGACTATTGGATACTATAAACCCTGACACCAAACTTTTTAAGAGGTAAAGATTTAAGGATTTTTGAATTTACCATATGATTTGTGAGAATTTTGTCAAACTTCTTTATGTTTGTGACAATAGCAAGGCGTTTATTCATCATACCTCTGATGCTTTAATTCTCCTTCATCATAAATAACTCCCATTTCATCACATACATTTCAAGCCTACTAGACTTCACCAAAGTAGTGCATTCATGGTAGTTTTCCAAGACCTTCCAAACCCCATGAGCTGTTAGACAATGTTAGACCTTTCCAATTTTTTCTCTTGAGAGAGAACTCATAAGGATTGTCATAGCACTCATGTTTCTTCCATTGGATCTTCTATGAGCTTCAACCCACTATTTTCTTGAGATAAGTTCTTCACTTCTATCCACCACCTTAGTAGGTGGCTTCCACTCTTTAGCTATTATGTCCCAAAGATCCACCATATCACTATCCAAATAAATTGTCATCATATAGTTCCAATGTGCATAGTCGAATCCATCGAAATAAAGCTTGAGATGGGTGTGGATATGTGACATCCCATTTAAAATGTCATTAAACTGTTTTAAGTCTATCCATTATTGTTAAAAGATCTTAAATCAATTATTATTTATTTATCATATTTATTTTTCACACAATGTCTCTTGTTCACAACATAGTAACTATTTACAATAGAGTATACATGGCTAAACCAGCTGGAATACTAATAGACAACATATTGGCCCAACCTCTTTTAGACTGCTAGACAGCAACCTCAAAATATAACTGGACACAGTCTTTAGTCTACTCTTCTTGAAATAAAATTTCATGCAAAAGAGTGAGTTTGCATACTCAGTAAGTAAATGCATAATGATACTTCAATCTCAAATAACATATCAAACATTTAATTATTAATAACTCATCATCATATCTATATACGAAATAAACAGTCTTTACTCTTAAATGCCACATAGGCTGTCAAAGGTTATTACCACACATGTCGTCATAAATTTCTGCCACATAGGCTATATATATCACTGCCACAAAGGCTTTCAATTTTAGTTGCCACATAGGCTAGAAATATTATTGCCACACACGCTATAGATCTGATTGCCACACAGGCTATCGAATGTTACTGCCACACAGGCTATTACATGTTATCGCCACACAGACTATCAAATATTATCGTCACACAGGCTATCACATTTTATTGTCATACAGGCTATCAAATAGTTTTACTTGGCAACAACATCAAGTATTAGCCTTTCAACCAATCAACTATAAATCCAACAAAATTTCAGCAATATAATGACTAATAATAACACCCGTAACTTTAGAAGTTCATATCACCACATACTCTCATTCCCCAGTCATAATTTATCAACATCTCATGAAAATAAATAAATCAAGAATATAACAATCTTTCATCTATGTATACCACAATATCATCACATTAAACAACATTTCATTCCATTGAAGTATATGACATTTAACCCATCA
>CATIWR010012639.1:0-39128 GCA_949677035.1 Omphalea diandra
TGAAAAGCAGTTTTGCTTGATTTCTTATGTGGAAATAAATAGGGCTCATTGATTGTGACTGACCATGAATCTGATGAAACCTCATTAGTCTTATAATTCTATTTTCCAAGAATTTGAAGGCCAATGAGTTAGAATTTGGTATTGTGTTTATGTCTGATTTACATTCTTATAAAATATTTTTGCCAAATATTATGACTGATTGTCAACATATTGAAAACCTGTTCACCCTGAGATTATTGTTTAGGTGACTTTATAGACTAAATTAGAAAAATGTTCCATTATGTGTTTTGTAACTTATGGTAAATCATTTTTGCAATTGTATTTGTACAATTTGAGATATAGCCAAGAATGTAAGATCTAGTAGAATGAGATGGCATTGAAACAAGGCAATATTCTAAAATTCACCGCATTTTCTATATGTCTTATATTCACCTGAAATTTGACTATGTTGTATCATTATATGTCTAGTATATTTTAAAAAAAAGAATCAAGTTATTTAGATTAGTATATCTTGATTCATTACTATGAGAGTGTAGCAAGGTTAAGCTGCCATATAAGGAAAATATGCATAAACACTAGGTCCACTTGCATTGATCATGCCATGTTGCATACCAAGCATTCATAATCATTTTGACATACTTATTTATAACCATGTATGTCTCAAATGTAAGGATCTTAACACTTTAAGGAACTCCTAGAGAGAGAACCAAACCTGCCATAAAGGTTGGTTACATCGAAAGGTGAATAAAAATCATAATTAGATTCTAATATGTAAGTGTGATAATTTTATGATATGATTATGTTCTATTACATGTATATGTGATTGAATTGTTACATTTTACATGTGAATAAAAGTCAAGTGAGAATTTTATGCTCTGAATGATTACTTATTATACCATTGTGAATGAACACTTGCATATGGAACTAAAAGGATGTTGTGATCGGCTTGTCAAATATTTGCAAATCACTTGGAAAAACAAGGGGCAATATGTCCTATTGGCACATGTTATTGATCAAATGATTCACTTGTCATATGCTAGCCAAGAAAATCAAATGTCACTTGAATCACATGAATTCCTGGGAGCAGTGTTCATCTTGGAAGGTCACAATAAAAATCAATCTATTGCATTTGCACTTGCATAGTCAATTCTTATACTTATAATGTATCCTGATGATATTTGATTATTGGTTGTGCCATAAGAATCTGATAATTCTTTTTATTCATTGAGTCGCGACTCACCAAATCGCTATTCTGTTTTTCAAAACTGAATAATAGGGTTTGGATACTTTGGTGCATAGTTTTGCATAGATACACATGGACCACAGGTCGTCAGCTAAATTCCAACTCTCTCTCTCCCTTTGTGTCGTGTACATATATTTAGATAGGAACCTATTTATGGTCACTAGCCTTGAACATTAATTAATATATATGTACATTAAATACATGTTAAATTATGTATGTATGATGAATCAAACTTTATGCCTATGTATTTTGGGACACGAATGCCATGGTTTGTAAATGAAATTAGTCATTAAAGTATTTGGAATTAAACATGAGACAAAGGCAGTGGTTAGAACTACTAAAAGATTATGATTACACCATTGAGTATCACCTAGGGAAGGTGAATGTGGTTGTTGATGCTTTGAGCAAGAAATCAATAAGTGGTTTAACTTATTTACAAGTGTTTCCATTATCTTATTAAGTTCAATTACGAACTATGAATATGAAACTAAACATACAAAAGAATAAGGTACTAATTGCTACTTTTCAATTGGGACCAATGTTACATGATCAAATTAAAAAAGCACAGGGCAAGGATCCAAAGTTACATAGAATGATTGAAATGGTAAAAGAGGGGAGACATGGTGATTTTGATATTTGAAATGATGCCTTGATGTTGGGTTCTCGTATTTATGTGCCTAATGTTGATAACTTGCAAAGAGAAATCCTAGAAGAAGTATATAATGCTATGCCATGCACCTAGGAATGATGAAAATATATAATACTCTGCAATCTTATTTTTGGTGGCCTAAAATGAAGAAAGAAGTAGCAGCCTATGTTTCAACATGTTTGACTTGTCAGCAAATCAAAACAGAACATCAAGCAGCAATTGGAAAATAGAAACCCTTGACGATTCTGATATGGAAATGGGAAAGAATAACCATAGACTTTGTATATGAGTTACTGAGAACATTGAAGAAGAATGATGCTATATGGATGATCATTGATAAACTAAGTCAGCTCACTTTTTGCCTATTCGATGGGGTAGTTCATTTAAGCATTTAGCCAAGAAATACATGGATGAAATTGTCAAATTACATGGTATTCTAATGTCCATTGTATCAGATAGAGATCCATGACTTACATCTCGATGTTGGGTCAGTTTGCACTAGGCTTTAGGTATCAAGTTGAATTTTAGTACTGCTATTCATCCTCAGACAGATGGACAATTAGAAAGGACAATTCAGACACTTGATGACATGCTTCGAGCTTATGTAATAAAGTTCAAAGTTGCATATGATGAATATATTTCCTTGATTGAATTTGTTTATAATAATCCTTATCATAGCAGTATACACATAGCACCATACAAAGCACTATATGGAAGAAAATGTTGATGTCCTATCTATTGGGATAAAAAAGGGATGCATGTTTTAGAAAGGCCATAACTAGTGCAAGAAACAGTGGACAAGGTGATTAGAGCAGCACAAGACAAGCAAAAAAGCTATGTAGACAAACATAAAAGAGAAATGGAATATGAGGTGTGAGACTAAGTGTTCCTTCGAGAGTCACCATGGAAAGGAATAATTCAATTTGGCAAGAAGGAAAAATTGAGTCCTTGATATATAAGACCATATGAGATCTTAGAAAGAATTGATTCATTAGCTTACAAGATAGCACTACCACTAGAGATGGCTCAGATTTATGATGAATTCCATGTGAGTATGCTTAGAAAGTATCAGTCTGATCCTATACATATACTTAGGGATCCAATAATAACAATTGTAGATGATGTAAGATACATTGAATAACTAGTGAAAATCATTAGTTATAAGACAAAACAATTATGAAATTGAGAAATCCCATTGGTTAAGGTGTTATGGAGAAACCACTCACAAGAAGAGGCTACATGGGAAACTGAAGAGAATATTAAATGACAATATCTACATTTGTTTACAGGTATTGAATTTCAAGGATGAAATTGTTCATAAGATGGGAAGAAATGTAGCATCTCTATTCACATTCATTGGCATTCTTACATCAAAATATTCATTGCATAAATGATTTTCAATCCCACATGAACATATGCAGTGGATAAATGATCATTTAGATATGTGAATTGGATAGGCAAGAAGATGACATTGACACCATTGCATTTGGGACATTTGAACATATATGTAATGTTTGTATAGTGATATGGCAAATTATCTTATGTTGTGTGCATGTTATAACATCATAAATAATGATGGTTTAGAGCTTATTTAAAAGTATAAGGAGCATATAGGGATTATAAGATGGATGGAGGCAATGAAGGAGTGAAGAATAAGGAATAAAAAGAGGAAAAGTGAACTTCCAACCAATAGAAATGAAACCATGATTTTTTCTTATTAGAATAGGTTTACAAGTTGAATTTTTTATCCTTTAGGAACATAATGTGGATGATAAACTTAACGGGAAGCAGAAGAAAAAGAAGAATAAGAAGAAGAAGAAGAAGGGGAGGGAGAAAAGTGAGCTGTCTAGGAAAATAGGTAAGTTAATTTATCTTTTTCTCACATGAAATTACTCCCTCATGACATGTTAATCATGTATGGTTAGTAAAAATGATGGAGTATTTAAGGTAGAGCTCATGTATGAAAGTTGAAATTCATAAGAAACAAGAGCATATTGTAGTAGTTATATTATTGGAGCAATATTTTGTACCCATAATTTCATAACACTAGAAGAGGAATTAGAGAAAGTGTAAAATATGAAAGTTGTGGCCTCATGCCCCACCTAAATGCTTGTAAAACATGTTTTCTTAATTTAGTGTGTGTGAGGAGTTATGGCCCCTTCATTAGGGCTGGTTCACAACCGACCGAAATCACCTTAATCTTTCTATTTTCATCTATTATGATGGCTTTATGGGCTGATTTAGACATAATGAAAAAAATGAAATTTAAAGGGTTATATCCTATCTAAATATCTGTAAAATTTTTTCTTGATTTATTGTGTGGAAAAAAATATGGCTCATTCATTATGATTGATCCTCAACCTAATGAAACCTCATCAATCATATAATTTTATTTTTCAAGAATTTGAGGGCCATGGAATCAGAATTTGGTGATGTGTTAATTTTGAAAGTTGTATATTTATGTCTGATCTACATTATTGTAAAATATGTTTGCCAAATTTATATTGGTTAATGAGATGTTACACGTTCATTATGACTAATTATTAACATGTTGAAAACCTGCTCACCCTGAGATTGGTCATCTGTTTTGCTGACTTTATAGACTGAATTAGACAATAAGTAAAACATGAAAAATGTTCCTTTTTGTATTTTAAACCTTTTAGTAAATTTTTTTTGCAATTGGATTTGTAAAATTTATGATATACACAGGAATATAGGACCTACTTAGACTGAGATGACATTGAAACATGGCAAAATTTAAAAATTCTCCATATTTTTTGTCTTATATTGACCTAAATTTTGACTATGTTGTATTGTTATCTATTTAGTTTATTTAAAAAAAAAGAATCAAGTCATTTGGATAATTATATCTAGGGTTACTACTGTGAGAGTGTAGAAAGGTCAGACTGCCATATAGGGAAAATAAGCATAAACACTAGGTTCACTTGCATGGACCATGCCATAGTTACATACCAAGCACTCATAATCATTTTGACATACTTATAACCATGTATATATCAAATGTTAGGATCTCAACACTTTGAGGAAGCCCTAGAAAGAGAACCAAACCTACCATAAAGGTTGCTCACATCTAAAGCTGAGTAAAAACCATAATTAGATTCTAATGTGTATGTGTGCTAATTTTATGATATGATTATGTTCTATTACATGCATGTGTTTGAATTATTACACTTTACATGTGAATACAAGTCAAGTAAGAATTATTTGCTCTTACTGATTACTTGGTATACCATTGTGAATGAACACTTGCATATGGAACTAAAAGGATGCTATGACTAGCGTGTCAAATACTTACAAATCACTTGCAAAAAATGACCAATATGTCTTATTGGCAAATGTTATTGATCAAATGATTCACTTGTTATATGTTGGCTAGAAAAATCAAATGTCACTTAAATCAAGTGAATTCTGGCAAGCAGTGCTTACCTTGGAAGGTCACGACAAAAATCAATTTATTGCTTTTGCACTAGCATAGTCAATTCTTATACTTGTAATGTATCCTGATAATATTTGATTATTATTTTTGCCATAAGAATCTAATTATTGTTTTTATTCATTGAGTCGTGACTCACCAAATTGCAATTATGTTTTCCAAATATTGAAGCATAGGGTTTGGATACTTTGATGCATAGTTTTGCATAGAGACACATGGACCACAAGTCATCAGCTGAATTCCAACTCTCTCTCTCTCCTTGTGTCATGTACATATATCTAGATAGGAACCTGTTTATGGTCACTAGCCTTGAACATTAGTTAACATATATATAAATTAAATACATGTTAGATTGTATATGTATGACGAATAAAACTTTATGCATATGTATTTTGGGACAAGAATGCCATGGTTTGTAAATAAAATTGGTCATTACACGATAAGCCCAAAGTCTTGCTTAGTATAAGAGGAGAATAAGTAAAAAGGAGAAGAGGAGATATGTAAGGAGAAGAATGAGAAGAGAGATGTGTGAGAAATGGGAGATCTTAAAAGGACGGTACATGTTAGTAAGGAAGTTAGGGGATGGTCTAAGAACAATGTACATGAGAAATAAAATGTAGTTACCATAATTTAAAGACCCATCCCCTAATTTTATGAAGAGACTAAACAATAAGAAAAGAAAAACATCTATGAGAGGAAAAGGCTAGAAAATCTTGAGTACCTTATGAAATGATACCCTAATAGGGCTTAAGAGAAGATTACCAAGGAGGAAATCAAAGAAAACTGAAGGAGAGAAAGACATCTTAAAAGAAAGGTAAAAAGGTAATAGCATGTTAAAACCCTTGTGGTGTGAAGAAAAAAACAAAGAAAAAAAATAAAAAAAAAATTCCCGCTTGGGTGGAAAACTTGAAAAAGGTCATCTAGGAAAAATTTAGGAAGAATGTAAAAAGAGAGTTAAAAATATTTAGTAAGAAAACTTGAAAGGGTTAGCGAGTAATAAGTATCATATTTTGCTATTAGATGTGCCATAACTACATTGCTATGAATGAATGAGGGTGACAAGTAATTATGGTATCAACATGTTGAAGAATGATTATGCAACCCCTCTAAAAAAAAGTGAAAAAGTGAGAGAGAAGAAAAAATAAGAAATGAAGAAGCTCGCTAAGTCGAAAACTTGAAAATGCAACTTAGGAAAAATTAGAGCCAAAAAAAGAGAAAAAAGAAGAAAAAAGTGATGGATGAAATATCGCTAGGTTGAAAACCTATAAGGGTGGCCTAAGCAAAAGTTAGAGCAGTTCGTTAAGTTTAAAACCTAAAAGGGCGACTTAGGCAAAAGTTAGAGCATAATATATAAGAAAAATAAAGAGGAGAAGTAGATAGCTATGCATATTTAGAAACCCACATATCTCTGCCTATGCATGTATTAGAGTATTCCTCTATGTCTAACAAGTGCCAAACACTGAGAAGAGCTCAAGGTTGTATGACTTAGAATTTAAAAGCGAAGGTGTTAGATTCGACAAACTACTAGAGATACCAAGGCTTTGTCATGTCATTCATTTGACTTTCAAGTTTTAGGGTTTTTAACATCCTTACTTGGTCGAGTTCTATAATGCCCATGAGTAGCTTTATTTTGTTTATATGTTCTAAGGATTTTGTATTGCACCATTAATCATTCATTGAGCGTTGTATGCTATGTAAGGTGTATGACTAAATTTTGTTTTAGTGTTTATTCATTTTAAATAGTGTAATGGATAAAGAAACAAGCCCAATAAGAGATCATTAGCTTTCATAAGCTTGAAGAGAAGACATAAATAAGGGTCATGGTGTAATTTACCTAAAACTCCTCAAATCAAGGAAGTTAAATTCTCACCTATTGAGGTATGTATCTAAGAAAGTCTTATAATAAAACTAACACAATCTATTTCATTCTTTTTTAAAATGCTACCATGAAAAGCTGAAAAGTCATTAATGAAGCCACTAGAGGTGAGAAACAAGGTTAACAGTCCTAGTAAGAGCCATCATCATCATCCAAGGATAAAGAATTGAAAGGATATGCCCTTTAAGGAATGATAAGTATTGAGTCTCTGTAAGCAACTAGACAAGCATAAGTTATAATAAAGAAGCAACTAGTTTTAGTGACACTCATATATGTCTCTAGTCTTTCTTAATGCTCAACCCCTGAACTCATGATACTTTGTAGCTTCCTTCATGAATAGTCTATACAACTATGACAATGAGTTTCCTTAGTACCACAATTTGAGAGACAATGTGAAGCATATATGAGGCTAGAAGCATGAAAGAGGGTGCTCACATAGACAATATAGGTCTCATGAGGAATCTTAAGAAAGGGATACTTCACAACATCAAGGTTACATTCTAATTACTCAATTATGTTGTACAGAACTAGCACATAGAATATCAGAGTTCATACAAGTGGTAGCACCTCCTGATCAAGGAAGAGTTTGTATATATGACAGTCTTATATTAAAAGACAACAGATTAAGGGTGCTAATGTCAAGTTGAGCTACATGGTTTGTCTAGATAGACAATGCATAAGGCAATAAATGGTAATCAAGTTTGAAACGTCCTAAAGAATGGTGTCTAATTGATAGGTGAAAGATAGGACCATAAAGTTACTCTCTGTATAGCTTGAATGCTGGAAGGCCTACCTCTTATGGCCTTATTGAGAAGCTATTATTCCAGGAACCTGACTTATGTGCCCTAACAACAAAAGACTATGGCCCAAAGCAGAAGTAAGCTCAACACCCTTTAGACCTCTAACCTAGTTCATTGACATTAATGGATCCTTCAACAATCCATTACTAGCTGTCCCTCCTTTCCACTCAAAGATGCTCTCATGCCTATTTAAACCCACTAAAAGTGTTATTTTATCCTAATGCTCATGAAAAGGAAACATGTAGTTGAGTCATGCATCGTAATCACCTTATAGTGTAATCCATACTTATAAAGGAAGCATAAAAGCGAGGAAACCCAGGTATGTGCATATGAATCATTTTTATTGAACTAATACTTATTTTATTTTTTTAGGCTCTTTACTATATGTAGAGCCAAGGTCTCCAATTTTGTCCAATAAATATGCGAATTATGATTTTTAGCTCCTTAAAGTGTCTTTCTTAAATATAAAGCACAAAAGTGCTAATAACATTAGGAGCTACAATTATTAGGCTAAGCAAGAAGTCATGTTCACATGTCTATAATAAGGAGGAAGAGGGAGAAGAGCATAAAAAGGAAAGCAATACATGCAAAATGATGATAATAAGGGTTGAGTAATACTGCTATGATCCTTAAATAGCTAATAATAGTTGCTACTCCATGCATAGTCAAATCCATTTAGTAATTTAAAGATGTGACTATCCTAGTTAAACCAAGATATGACAAAAAAGTTCCCTAAGGTAGCAAGCAAAGCACAAGTACAAATGTTCAAATCATCCAAGAACAAGTATAATGCAAGTAGATGAATGGAAAGAATCAGGCTAACTGATCAATCTCAACCTTTTAATTATTGGTTGCCATCCTGTGAGATGTCTTAACAAAATGTTTTTAGAGACTTTAATGGAAGTATGAACTCGGGCAACTAAATAATTTAATTAATCTCTGAGGGATAGAATGAGAGCATATAAAGTTCAGTCAAATGGGACAGGGCACTTTGATCATGTAAGGATGGTGGTTATTGAAAACAATATCGAGTTATTAGGTTAGTTTTAATCTTACTTGTAGAAAAATGGAACTATATGAATAGTACCTATCCACTAATCTCAACATATTATCATAGTCATTGCATTGGACTTTCGCTGAATGATAAATAAGTTATTGATGAATCTAACTGTTATATGCCCCTACACTATTTTTTGTTGTTTTGTATATCACTGCCTCTTTTTATATATACTCCCTTCTTCTCGCTAGAATGAGAATCAAGCTTAGAAGAATAATGCATATGTCAAGGCTTATAAAGGAGTAAAGAACAATATATATGGCATAAGGATAATGGGCAAAATAGATAAAGATGGCTACCTTCAAGACAATAAAATGCAAAAGATCAAACTATGGGGATCATAAGGGATTCATTAGAGGCATTAGTGTTACGAATTTTGCATTCCTACGGGTAGGTAAAGAGCATTAAGGCTAGGAGAAACGATAAAGTCTTAAAGGATAGGTGTATCATTTTCACTATCCTCAATGTTTAGCTTTTACTATTTCTTACCCGTTACATCCATTCTTTTATTATTGCATTATTTTCTAAGCTTGTCATATAATAAAGCTGACACAAGAAAAAAAGGTAATCAAGATTTATGCCATAACGCTACAAGAATAAAGTGGAGAGAAATGGTTCAAGACATATGAGACAAAAATTAGGGAAATGAGGACAACAATTGCAAAGATAGAGACAAAACAAGATGATAGAGTAGACATGAGGGGAGAGAGGTCATATGTGAAGCTTTTAAAGGGGACATATTGGCCAAAGATATAAAATATCCCATATGGATAAACACCTAAATAGGGAAAGATACTTCAAAAATGAATAATGATCCATACAGATAGAAAGACCTTTCGCCTTAACCTAGTGCACATTTTAGAGCTCTGAAGTTCAACCTGATGTACCACCTAACTTAACTATAAACACTTGAGAAGGAATGGATGCCAACCAACTTTAAAATTTGGTGAAATACTTAATGTTGTCAATTATGGAGGCAAATCAAGCTCAAGAAAGATAGGACAACTCTAGTGAAGATCATCTAGTCAGAACTTCAATAAGCAGGCATAGGTACCCTTTAGGGTTGATAAAGAGGAAAGACATTAGACAATTAACATCTCGATGAAAGTGATTAGCTAATAAGAGATACTAGTTACATAAAGGGGCTGACAAGTGAGAATGTTTAATAATAGTCCAAGAAGAGTCAAATGTCACATCTAAAGCCACGAAAGACTTGTAAATTACGATAACTACTAAAACTTTGCTTGATCTTTGAGTTGATGGTTAGGAAGTCCAGAAAGGAACCAACAAAGCCTATGATGAACGATATAAAAAAGGGGGGCAACTTAGGCACTACAATGGATCAAAATAGAAACTTACACAATAAAGATAGAGAGATAAAGCAAAAGGCCATAAGAAGGGTGAAGATCCAAACTATGAATGGAAGAATTATAGGAAATTCAATTAGGAAGGAAGGTAAAATAAGAAGAGCTTAAGAGAAAAACTTCATTGAGGAGATATGTCAACATCAAGTAGAGAAAAATGGGACCTCACACTTAGCTAAAGAGTCCAATAAGATTGCCAAGTAGAATCCTAGTGATTTAACAAAACTACTAAGTAAGGGCAACTTTAGGCATGATATCCTTTCCCATAGTTTTCAAACCTAAGTAAAATGAAAGTGAAGTCAATAAGGGAAAAGGTACATTTTTAGTATGGCAAAGCTAAAATAAGGATAGAATATAAAGGAATTGAAAAAACCCTATAAAAATAAAATAAGAAAGAAAGATGAGTAAGAAGGATATAGATATTGAGGAATTGCATGCCCACAAACTTGAATGGCTTTTAGCAAATTTTTGCAAACTTGAGTTCTCAAAGTTCATAGAAAACCATAATGCAAAGAATCATGTTTGTTCTTATGTGTTGGTCATGAAGGCATCCGTAGGCTTGATAGACATTATCTTAGAGCTCTTCGAATTGTCATTAAATGATCAAGCCATATGGGGAGAAAGTAAGTTAGGATGATTATAAAAGGGTCTTTGCCTATAATTGGCTTCAGAATTAGAGGAATATTAGTCAAGAACTTTGAACACCTTTGAGAAGGTTTGTAGGCTGAAGAGTTAAAATCCAAATTGAGAAGACAATATGGGGGACAAATAAGTGCCCCATTTCAGCCTCAGCCCCGAGGGAATAAGACAATAGATGTCAACACAGTAAGGACACCAAGATAGTTCATAGATTTAGGGATGCCATTATCTAAGGCATTTGAGAGGTTGCAAAATAAGGGAGTTTTGAAGTCCTTAGCACTGAGACTACCTTCTAATCCACTGCTTAGAGGATATAACACTAATGCCTATTATGCTTTTCATCAAGGATTAAGTAACAATATTAATGACTACTATAAAATGTGATATGAGATTTTCAATCTCATCAATAACAAGATGATTCTTCCTTTGAATTCTTGAAGGCCCAACATCCGAGGTAACCCTTTCCTAAACAATTATAATGTTCCTTACCCAAATCAGGGGACATTTATGTTAAATTTTAAAAATTTTAAGGAAGTTCTTATTACTTTTATCGAGGAGGTCTCGAAGGAGGCTATGGTCATTTGCATTATTAATCTCATGGAATTCTTGAATGAGGAGATAAAAGAGCTATGAAGAAAGAGAATTATTCAACTAAGAGAAAATAGTGATAAAGAGAAAGAAACTAGATGAATGAGCCATGTAACTTGAAGTAAGAAGTGTTACCCTAACAAGGAGACCCCTAAGGAGTTAAGGGTTGAAAAGAAGAAGGATGAACTCATTATGAAGGAGAAAGAGGATGATAATCTTATTGTTAAATAGTTGAAAAAGGTGCAAACCAATATCAATGTATGAAAGTTGCTTATTACCTCTCTTGAACATAAGAGGGCAATGGTTGAGTCTCTGTCCAGCCTTAAAATTTCCAATGAAGACACTCTGAAGGATGTCATTACGTTAAAGGCAAAATCACTTCCTCATATGAGGATTAGCCATCAAAAGGAAGGGATCACAATCTACCTATATTCATTCAAGCTGAGGCAAAGGGAAGACGTACTACATGTGTAATGGTTTGTAATGATTCTAGGATTAACATCTGACCATAGAAGTTCTTACACAAGTTTGGATTTCATAAGAAAGATTTGAAATTCTTTAACAATGTCATTCTAGCCTATGATGATAATAGGAGGCCAACTTCAAGTGTGTTCAAAACCCTAGCCAATAAAACCATGGTCAAAATGGACAAAGTGGAGACAATGATGAAATATACAATCTCAAATTCTTACATTTATTAGGAAGACCATGTTATCACCTGCTAGGTGGTATGCCTTTCAATGTTCACTAAAAGTTAAGATTCACAAAGGAGACATTGCAACCATCTATATAGAGGTAAGTATGACAACCCTATAAAAAATAGCAATGTCAAAAAAATGACATTAGGAGAATAGGTAAGCAACTCAAGGAATAAGCTCATGTCAAGATTGATACCCTAATGAAGGACTAAGAAAAGTGAAGCATGTAAAAAATCATCAAGCTTGATGATCTTATATCCTTTAAGTATCCTTGAAGCACTTAAGTAGCTTATTCATTTTGATTTTATTGTTTATCATTATAACACTATTTTCCAAACCAATGTAAAAAGAGGAACTTGAGAAAAAAAATAACGAGTGAAACCAAAAGAAAGGCTTGAGTGAAACAAAGAGAATCAAACAGACAAAAAGCAAGAAAAGTTAGAAGACAAAATAAGAGAGAAGTCAAACAAGGCAAAATCAAAGCATTAACAAAAATAGAAAAAACTACAAAGTGAGAAAAGAAAGTGAGCAAAGCTAAGAGATACCGAAAGAATGCCAAAAGGCAAAATGAAGAGAACCAAAAGAGATGTCGCTGGGTGAAATAAAGAAAACTTAAGAGAGAAGTTAGATGGCATAAATGAGAATGCTAAGGAAAAAGCCTAAGAATGGAAGAAGATATTTAACCTAAGTATTTGCTAAAGGGCTGCTAAGAAGCTTAGTACATGCTTGAGGGCTGCTAATAAGAAACACCAGTACTTGCTTGAGAGCTATGGGATGGAGATATTTAACCTTAGTACTTGCTAGCGGGCTGCCAAGAAGCATAGTACTTGCAAGAGGGGTTCGAGGAAGTATAGTACTTGCTAGAGTGCTGCCAAGAAACATAGCACTTAATAGAGGGCTGCAAAGAAGCATAGTACTTGTTAGAGGAGTAATAAGAAGAAATCCCAATACTTGCTCGACGACTACTTGAAGAAGATGTTTAACCTTGGTACTTGCTAGAGGGCTACCAAGAAGCTTAGTATTTGCTAGACGACTACTAAGAAGTAGTTGCTCAAGGGTTGCTAAAAAAAGATGTTTAAGCTTGGTTCTTGCCAGAGGGCAACCAAAAAGCTTAATACTTGCTCAAAGGCTGCTAAGAGAAAACCCTTGTACGTGCTCAAAGGCTAATGAAATAAGATATTTAACCTTGGTACTTGCTAGAGGGCTACTAAAAAGAAAGCTAAATACTTGCTCGAGGACTATGTAAAGAAGATGCTTAGCCTTGGTACTTACTATAAGATTGCTAAGAAGCTTAGTACTTACTTAATGGCTGTTAAAAAGAAACCCTAGTACTTATTCAAGGGTCATTAGAAGAAGATGTTTAACCATGGTACTTGCAAGAGGGCTGCCATGAAGCTTAGTAAGTTACATGAGGGCTATTAAGAAGAAATCCAGTACTTACTCGAGGGCTACTAGATGAAGATGCTTAACCTTTGTACTTGTTAGAGGGCTGCCAATAAGCTTAGTACTTGTACGAGGGCTGCTAGAAGAAGATGTTTAATATTGGTACTTACTAGATGGCATCCAATAAGCTTAGTCCTTGCTAAAAGGCTCCCAAGAGCCTTAGCACTTGCTCAAGGAGCTGATAAGGAAATTGTATCCTTTCGTATCCTTTATCTAATGTTTTAAGTTTATAACTAATGCCTTGTTATGTCTTGTCCTATAATCATTTCTTAAATGTTATTTTCTAAGTCCCACAATATAGGTGGCAATCTGTGAACGTTAGATTCTTGGACTTAGGATGCAAAGTCCAATAATGAAAATCATTGAATATATTCTCCAAAATGCAAAGGAAAAGCCAAAGGAAGAGAATCAAGGCCTTAAGAAACCTTGGAAATTCCTAAAACCAAGCCTAGGACTAAAGCCCAAAGCCAAGTCTAAAACTAAGCATAAAACTATCTGTTAGTCTTAGTGGGCTATATAACCCATTAAATAGGGTTGTACATACCACAAAGTAGGGTTGTATAACCCTCCCTTAATCCATCTTCTTGAGAATATTCTAAAACCAGTCCCCCCCATAAACCCTATGACTGTAAATGGACATATAACCCATTATTGGTTGTATAACTCACGTGCAAACCCTAATTTTAGAAGATTCACATCCTTTTCTATGATTGGATATGGACATGGTACAACCATAACCATTTCTAGCTTTAGTGTACCCTTTTCCCTCTATAAATGCCTTCTATTTTGAAGCAGGAATGGAGGCTTGAAAACCTTAAGATTACTCTATTAAAATCACTCTCAAACATTTACCAAACACATAAACTCAAAACCCTAATTCATCCTAACTCATCCCAAGGTAGAACTAGACGTAATCTCTTCATTTTTTATGCATTCCCTAAGCATTTTGGAGAAGAACATTGAATTTGTGAGCATTTTAAGGCATAAAAACACACAACGACATCTAAGAATGCCCCTCACTACCCCTTCTTCTTTCCCTTTCTTTTCTTTCTTTCTTTCCAAAACCTAAGAAATAAGGGTTGTACAACTTGTCCATAAATTGTATGGTCCTTTGCCTAGGTTGTACAACCCTAGTATTAGGTTGTACAACCTGATTTGACTGGTAGATAATCTTTTTGCAAAGTCTATTTTCTTCCTCTCATTTGGATTTCTTTCTTTTTTGAAGCTTTTTATATGATGTTTTATGACTCTCGTGGTAGAATGGGGTGAGATTTATAGACATAGGACCCTTATTCATCTAAAAAATGGAGTCTTGATTATGCCTTATATGTTTTTTTGTTACTTATCGTACCACAAGAAAAACTTTTGCGATCTTCCATTTGACTTTAAGGTGGTGTTTTGATTATGTTTTAATCATCTTAGAGCCATGATCAGGTGAGGAACTTAAAGGTCTATTGACCTTGAAAGCTCACTTTTTATTGGGAGTTTATATATTTAAAGTATGTGAATAGTGTTTTCGCCCCTAATCTTCCCGATTCTTGTGTTGTATGCTAACCCCACATGGTTAGTGGTACATATGGATTCCATGCTCTTTTAGAGCTACATAGGGTAAGGATTCATCAATCCTAAGATCCCTCTATTGATGGGTTTTGCTTTAGGCCATTCTACACCCTCCAAATGATTTGCATTGCATGTTCTCTTCTTTTTATGTTCATGATTTATGCATTTTTATTTTGTTTGCATATGGGATGGTTATGTGGAAATATGATATCATGGAATTAAATGCATATCTAGGCACATTTTGCGTGGGATAGGTGATAGTATGTGTTGTATTCATCTCCTATGCATTGAGTTCATTTGATTTGTTTATACTTGTTTCATTTACTAACTTGTTTTCTTTCTATTTGACTTATATTTTATGGACTAATGTGAGATCATTTTATTGGTTAAGAAAGCTAACTAGTGTATGCTTTTTTTTTTTATCTATTTAAGTTCACTGCATGATAGTCCGACCATTTGGATTTGTATCACCCATCCGTGCTATGTATATATTATTTCTTACTTTCTTTCATCTTGCATATTATTCTCGCATTGCATTCCTTATTGTTATGGTTGATGGCTTGTTTAGATGAATGTGCCTAGGTGGATAAATGGAAAATTAATTAATAAAGGTAAGGTAAAAAAATGAATCATTGATTACTCAATGTCAGATCCTTATATCCAAGTGACTTATAGGTGCCTAACCTCTTCAGCAAATCATTCCCAACTCTTGAACTCGATCTCTAATGGGGTGATGTAACGACCATTTTCATTTACAAATTATGGCATTCATGTCTAAAATTACATATGCATAAAGGTTTATTCTTCATACATACTCAATCCAATATGTATTTAATGTATACATATGTTACCTAATGTTCAAGAATAATGACCATAAACTGGTTCCTATTTAGATATATGTGCATGACATAAGGAGAGAAAGAGTTGAAATTCAACCAACGACTTACGGTCCACGTGTCTCTATGCAAAACTCTATTTACTAAAGTATCCAAACCTTATGCCTCAATATCGAAAAAACATAATTGTGATTTAGTGAGTCGCGACTCAATGAATAAAAATAATAATTAGATTCTTATGACATAACAAATAATCAAATATCATTAAGATACATTACAAGTATAAGAATTGACTTTACAAGTGCAAATGCAATAGATTGATTTTTGTCATAACTTTGCAAGGCAAACACTGCCCTCAAGAATTCATATGATTCAAGTGACATTTGATTTTGCTGGCCAGCATATAATAAGTGAATCATTTGATCAATAACATGTGCCAATAGGATATATTGGCCCATCTTCAAGGTGATTTGCAAGTGTTTGACAAGCAAGTCACAACGTCCTTTTAGTTCCATATGCAAGTGTTCATAACAATGGTATACCAAGTAATCATTAAGAGTATATAATTCTCACTTAACTTGTATTCGTAGGTAAAATGTAACAATTCAATCCCTTATACATGTAATAAAGCATAATCAAATCATAAAATTATCACACATATATATTAGAATCTAATTATGGTTTTTACTCACCTTTTGATGTGACCAATCTTTATGATAGGTTTGGTTCTCTCTTTAGGCCTTCGTCAAATTGTTGAGCTCTTAACATTTGATGCATACATGTTTATAAGTATCAAAATGATTATGAATGCTTAGTATGTAACTATGGCATGATCCATGCAAATGAACCCAGTGTTTATGCATATTTTCCTTATACAATACCCTGACCTTGCTACACTCTCACAGTAATACTCTAGATATACTCATTCAAATGAGTTAGTTCTTTTTTTAAAATACAATAGACACATAATGATACACATTAGTCAAATTTAAGGTCAATATAGAATATATAGAAAATGTGGTAAATTTTTGAATTTTTCCCTGTTATAATGTCATCTCAGTCTGAGTAGGTCTTACAATGTTGGATATAGCCCAAATTTTAGAAATCCAATTGCAAACAAAAAAAAATTACTGAAAGTTATAAACCACATAAAGGAACATTTTTCATGTTTTTACTCATTGTCTAATTCAATCTATAATGTCATCAAAACAATTGACCTATCTCAAGCTAAGCAGGTTTTCAACATGTTGACAATCAATCATTATGAAGGGGCAATATCTCATCAACCATGATAAATTTGGCACAAATATTTGATAGGCATGTAAATAAGACATAAATATATAACTTTCAAGTTTAAAACATAACCAAATTATGATTATATGGCCATCAAATGTTTAGAAAATAGAATTATAAGACTGATGAGGTTTGATCAAGTTCAGGGTTAGTCATAATCAATGAGCCATATTTTTTTCTATACAACAAAGAGCCATATCTCGTCACACACTCCAAATTAAGCAAAACTATTTTACATGCATTTAGATGGGGCATAAAGCAACAACTTTCATATTTACACTTTCTCTAATTCTTCTTCTAGGGTTATGAAATCTCGTGTAATCTGCACTAACAATAAAACCAACACAATCAACTCTTGTTTCTTTTGAGTTTTAACCTTCATACATGAGCTCTACCTTAAATCACTCCATAATTCTTCCTAATCATGCATGTTTAATATGTTATGAGGGAGGAATTTCATGCGAAAAGAAGATAAAATCACTTACCTCTTTTGCCAAAACTAGAAAAGCTTAGGGTTTCCTCCAAGCTAGCTCACTCTTCTCCCTCTCCTTCTTCTTCTTTTTCTTCTTTTTCCTCCTTGGTTGGAAGTTTAATATTCCTTTTTAGTCCCTCTTCTTCACTCTTTCATCACCTTCGTCCATCTCTTAATCCCCACATGCTCCTTATAATTTTAAGTAAGCTCTAAAACACCATTATTTATAAGCTCTAAAACACCATTTATTTATGATGTTATATCATACACACAATATAATATAATTTTCCATACAATTATACAAACATTACATATATGTTCAAGTGTCCCAAATGCAATGATGCAAGTGCCATCATCATGCTTATCTAATTCGCATATCTAAATGATCATTTATCCATTGCATATGTTCATGTGGGATTGCAAATCATTTATGTAATGAATATGTTCATGTAAGAATACCAATGAATGTGGATAGGGATGTTACATTTTTTCCCCTCTTACGAAGAATTTCATCCTTGAAATTCAATACCTATAAACAAATGTGGGTATTATCGTTTAATGTTCTCTTTAGTTTCATATGTAGCCTTTTATTATGAGTGGTTTCTCCATAACACCTTAAACAAAACGATTTCTCAATTTCGTAACTGTTTTTGTCTTATAACCAATAATTTTCACTAGTTATTCAGTGTTTTACATCATATGCAATTGTAATTGTTGGATCCCTAAGTGTATGTGTAGGACCATACTGATACTTTTTGAGCATACTCATATGCAATACATCATGAATCTGAGCCATCTAATGGTAGTGCTAGTTGATAAGCCAATGGACTAATTCTTTCTAAGATCTCATATGGTCTTATGTATCGAGGACTCAGTTTTCCATTCTCGCCAAATCAAATTATTCCTTTCCATGGTGAAACTCAAAGGAACACTTTGTCTCCCACCTTATATTGTATTTATGTTTCGTGTTAGTCTACATAGCTTTTTTTCCTGTGTGCCGCTTTAAGTTTGCTCTTGATTACCTTTACCTTGTCCATATTGTCTTGCACTAGTTTTGGCCATTCTAAAACACGCATCCTTTTTTCATCCCAATAGATAGGACTTCAATATTTTCGTCCATATAGTGCTTCATATGGTGTCATTTGTATACTGCTATGATGATGATTATTATAAGCAAATTTAGCCAAGGCAATATATTTATCCCATACACCTTTGAACTCTATCACACAAGCTCGAAACATATCTTCAAGTGTTTGAATTGTCCTTTCTGGTTGCCCATTTGTCTGAGGATGGAAAGCAATATTGAAACTCAAAGCTTGCTACAAACTGACCTAAAATTGAGATGTAAATCATAGATCTGCACCTGATACAATGGACATTGAAATGCCATGTAATATGATAATTTCATCCACATATTTCTTGTCTAGGTGCTTAAGTGAACTACCCCATCGAATAAGCAAAAAGTGAGTTGGCTTAGTTAGTCTATCAATGATCACAGATATAACATCATTCTTCTTTAAAGTTCTCAGTAGCCCATATACAAAGTCCATGGTTATTCTTTCCCATTTCCATACTAGAATCGTCAAATGGTTTCAATTTTTCAGTTGGTGCTTGATGTTCTATTTTGAGCTACTGACAAGTCAAACATGTTAAAACATAGGCTGCTACATCTTTCTTCAATTTAGGCCACTAAAATGAGATCATAAGGTATTATACATTTTGTCATACCTGGATGCCTGGCATATGGAGCATTATATGCTTCTTCTAGGATTTTTCTTTGCAAGTTGTCAACATTAGACACACAAATAGTAGAACCCAACGTCAAGGAATCATTTTGAAAATCAAAATCACCATGTCTCCCTTGTTTTACCATTTCAATCATTTTACGAAACTTTGGATCCTTGCCCTGTGCCTTCCTTAATTCGATCATGCAACATTGGTCTCACTTGAAAAGTAGCAATTAGTGCCCCATTCTTTTATATGTTTAGTTTCATATTCATAGCTCATAATTAAACTAAACAAGATAATGGAAATACCTATAAATGAGCTACACCGCTTCTTGATTTCCTGCTCAAAGCATTAACGACCACATTTGCCTTCCCTAAGTGATACTCAATGGTGCAATCAAAATCTTTTAGCATTTCTAACCACCGCCTCTGTCCTATGTTTAATTATTTTTGGCTCATCAAATACTCCAAGCTCTTGTGTTCTATAAATATATGAAAGGTTTCTCCATATAAATAATGTCTCTATATTTTCAAAGCAAATATAATGGTAACAAGTTCTAGGTCATGTACTGGGTAAGATAATTCATAAGGCTTCAGTTGTCTAGATGCATATGTAATTACCTACCATGTTACATAAAAACACATCCCAATCCTCCATTACTAGTAGGAATGACTAACACTGGAGCATATGTCAATCTATCTTTTAATTCATCAAAACTCTTTTGACATGCTTTATACCACTGGAATACTGCATTTTTCCAAAGTAACTTAGTCAAAGGAGCAACTATAAGTGAAAACCCTTCAATAAATCGATGATAATACACAACTAGTCATAAGAAACTTTGAATTTCTGCAACATTCTTTAGTGTTTCCCATTTTACTATTGCTTCAGTTTTGTTTGGATTCACCTCTATGCTTTTTTGATAAACTATATGTCCTAAAAATACCACATGGTCAATCCAAAACTCATACTTAATGTAGCAAATAGTTATTTTTCTCTCAAAATTTGTAATAGAATCCTTAAATGTTGTTCATGCTCCTCTTTGCTCCTTGAATACACCAATATACCATTAATGAACACAATTACAAATTTGTCTAAGTAAGGCTAGAATACTTTGTTCATAAGAGCCATAAATGCAACTGGTGCATTAGTCAAACCAAATGGCATCACTAAAAATTCATAATGCTAATAATATATTGATTCCAGGTCAATTTTAGAAAACACCCATGCTTCTTGTAACTGGTTAAACAAATAATTTATTCTTGGTAAATGATTCTTGTTCTTTATAGTAACCCTATTTAACTTTTTGTAATCAATGCATAACCTCATTGTCCCATCTTTCTTTTTAATAAATAATATTAGAGCACCCTAAGGTGACACACTAGGTTTGATGAATTGATTTTCAAGTGCTCTTGCAATTGGGTCTTTAATTCTCTCAACTCAATCGGAGCCATCCTATATGGTAGAATGGATATCGGTGCAGTTCCTAGGACTAACTTAATTTTGAATTCTATCTCCCTATTAGGTGGCAAATTAGGTAAGTCAACTAGGAACACATCTGGAAACTCATTTACCACAAAAATATTCTCAAGTGATTTATTTGTGAACCTTATGTCTACCACAGGTGCCAAATAAGCCTCATAACCACTTTTAATCATTTGAAAAGCCTTGATAGCAAAAACTAGACATGTAGGTACAATTTATCTTTCCCTATGAAACATAATCCTTGTATGATTTGGAGATTCCAGAACAACTTCCTTAGCAAAATAATTCACTATTGCATGATATTTGGACAACTAGTCCATACCAAGTATCAAATCAAATTCACAAAGTGGCAACAGTACTAGATGAGCATTCAACTCAACATCATTAATGTGAATCACACAATCATGACATACCTTATCAACAATCATCCCATCTCTTAAAAGAGTACTATCAAATAGATTAAAACCTAAAAGTTAATGCTTACTACATAATTGTGATGTCATGTTTAATGAAATGAATGAATGTGTAAAGCCAAGAAGAATTAATGCATCAACTTCTAGATCATGGACAAAAAGTTTACCAGTGATTACTTTGAGAGCAGCAATAGCTTCTTGCCTAGTCATGGAAAATACTCTGGCCTACTTTAGGGGTCTAGAACTTTGACCTTCTGATATGCTCACACCTTAGCCAATTGTGGTTGTTCTACCTCTACCTCTGCCCTTGCCAAATGATACTCTAATTCCACTTGCTTTTGAAACTTTAATTGTGCACTCTAATGTAGCTTTGCCTCTACCTCTCTCTGACATTATGGATCTTTCTTTAAGCATATGATTAAAAGAACCATAAAATTAGCACCCACCAGTCAGTTTTCTACATTCACACATATGTTGCTTGCCACAATGTCCACATGAGGGTCATTGTTACATAACTTGGCCTTGACCTCTACTTGCATACGATGAAACTCCCAATCCTCTGCCTCTATAGCTAGAGTAACCACCCTAGCACTGGATTGTAGTGGCATATAATCTCCATGTTTGCCTTTCTTTTTGTTAAAATCTTCGACAAACTCAATAAGCCCTCTTTTTACTCATTGTTTTATCCTTTCTTTTTCTAATTTTTCCACCCTAATTGTAGCAGCTTTTAGCTTGGTATAACTTTTAAACTCTATAGTTATGATCTTACTTCTAATCTCATATCTCAATCCCTTTTCAAACTTTTGGCATTTGTCTTTATTAATGGCCACCATGAAGGATGCATAATGAGATACTTGACTAAATTTTGCCTCATACTCGACTATAGTCATCTTCCCCTACTTTAGGTTCAGAAATTCCCTTCTTTTTATCATCTTTGTACACTTCTAGCGTGTAATTGTTCTTGAACTCATACAAAAAATCATCCCATGTAAGCATTGGAGGCTGGACATCACTCTAAGGAATGGTTTTCCACCAATCATGTGCATCCCCCTATAATAGTGATAATGCATAATCTAAATTTTCTTTTAGTGTGCATTTCATCAAATTCAAAACTCTTTTTGATATTATTAGTCATGTCTCTACCACTGATGGATATGTGGTACCACTAAAGTCAACTGCATTATGTTTTCTTAATTTGTCATACCTTCTTTCTCTTTGAATTTTTTTGGACCCTGCATTGTTGGTTCATCAATTCCATGTTGTGGTTGCCTATGAGATATGTGTTATGCATGAGAATGTGTAGGAGATCTAACTCTCTCAGTAGGTTGATCTCTTAATGGTTGGATGATGCTTTTATGGACTGCAAATCAATTGACTCCTCTCTCCTTGGTGAGCCATGGATACCTCCATGACTACCCTCTGCTAATGCCCTATAGACATATAAGAATAATGCATAATAGTGTGAAAGTCATGTCATGTTCATATATATGTCCTTATGGAACCTACTCTGTTACCAAAAACTGTAATAACCATTTTCATTTACAAATCATGCCATTCATGTCCAAAAATACATATGCATAAAGGTTGATTCTTCATACATACTCAATCTAACACGTATTTAATGTACATATATGTTAACTAATGTTTAACACTAGTAACCATAAATTGGCTCTTATCTAGGTATCACATGACACAAGGAGAGAGAGTTGGAATTTAGCCCACAACATTTGGTCCATGTGTCTTTATGCAAAACACTATGCACCAAAGTATCTGAACTCTATGTCTCAGTATTTGAAAAATATAATTGCGATTTAATGAGTCACAACTCAGTGAATAAAAACAATAATTAGGTTCTTATGGCATAACAAATAATCAAATATCATCAATATACATTACAAGTATAGGAATTGACTATGTAAGTGTATATGTAATAGATTAATTATTGTCATGAACTTGAAAAGGCAAACACTGCTCCTAGGAATTCATTTGATTCAAGTAACATTTGATTTACTGGCTAACATATAAGAAGTGAATCAAATTGATCAATAACGTGTACCAATAGGACATGTTAGTCCCTTTTCCAAGTGATTTACAAGTGTTTAACAAGCCAGTCACAACATCCTTTTAGTTCCATATTCAAGTGTCCATTCATAATGGTATACCAAGTAAACATTAAGGGCATATAATTCTCACTTGACTTATATTCACATGTAAAATGTAATAATTTAATCGCATATACATGTAATAGAACATAATCATATCATAAAATTATCACACATACACATTAGAATCTAATTATGATTTTTACTCACCTTTTGATGTGACCATCCTTTATGGTAGGTTTGGTTCTCTCTCTAGGGCTTCCTCAAAGTTTTCAAACCCTAACATTTGATACAAAAATGGTTATAAGTATGTCAAAATGATTATGAATGATTGGTATGCAACTATGGCATAATCCATACAAGTGGACCTAGTGTTTATGCATATTTTCCTTATACGACAACTTGACCTTGCTACACTCTCATCATAATAACTCTAGATATACTTATCCAAATGACTTGATTCTTTTTTCAAATAAAATAGACACAGTAATACAATATAGTCAAATTTAAGGTTAGTAAAAGATATATAGAAATTGTGGTGTATTTTTGAATTTAGCCCTATTTTAATGTCATCTGAGTCTGAGTAGATCTTATAGTATTGGGTATATCTCAAATTGTACAAATTCAATTCTAAGACAAATTTACCATAAGTTACAAAACACCTAAAGGAACATTTTTTATTTTTTACTCATTGTCTAATTCATTCTATAAAGTCAACAAAACAAATAACCAATCTCAAGGCAACATATTGACAATCAGTCATGATGAAGGGGCTACATCTCATTAACCATGATAAAATTGAAAAAAATATTTAATAGGAATGTCTATAAGACATAAATATATAACTTTTAAAGTTTAAAAAATCACAAAATTTTGATTTTATGACCATCAAATTCTTAGAAAACTGAATTACAAGATTGATGAGGTTTCATCTGGTTTAAGGTCAGTCACAATCAATGGGCCATATTTCTTTCCACACAACAAATCAAGAAAAATTGCTTTACAGGTATTTAGATGGGATTTAAGCCTACAAATTTCATGTTTTGTACTTTGTTTAAATCAAAATATAAGGTCATCAAAATATATGAAAATAGCCAGATTGAGAGATTTCAGTTGGTTGTGAACCAGCCCTAATGAAGGAGCCATATCTCCTCAAACACACTAAATTAAGCAAAACTATTTTACATGCATTTGATATTTTACACTTTCCATAAGTCATCTTCTAGGGCTATGAAATTGTGGGTAAAAAGTATGATCTAACAATAAAACCAACACAATTAGCTCTTGTTTCTTTTAAGCTTCAACTTCATAAGCTCTACCTCAAATTACTCCATAATTCTTCCTAATCTTGTATGTTTAACATGTTATGAGGGAGGAATTCATATGGAAAGAAGATAAAATCACTTACCTCTTTTGCCAAAACTAGAAAAGTTTAGGCTTTCCTCTAAGCTAGCTCACTTTTCTCCCTATCCTCCTCTTTCTTCTTCTTCTTCCTCATTTCTTCCATTCATCCTTTCTATTTTCTACACTTCCTCACATTTTTAGCTCTCCAATCTGATCCTAAAAGACAAATTTTAATTTGCATACCTACCTAATAAAACAAAATCATGGTGTCTCATTACCATTGGTTGGAAGTTTAATATTTTTCTTTTAGTCCCACTTCTTCACTCTTTCATCACCTCTATCCATCTCCTAATCCACATATGCTCCTTATACTTTTAAAAAAACTCTAAACACCATTGTTTATTATATTATATCATGCACATAACATAAGATAAGTTGCCATGTAACTATACAAACATTACATACATGTTCAAGTGTCCCAAATGCAATGGTGAAAGTGTCATAGTTGTGAAATGATCATTTCTCCATTGCATGTGTTCATGTAGGATTGTAAATTATTTATGTAATGAATATGTTCATGTAGGAATGCCAATGAATATGGACAGGAATGTTACAGTGAAGATGGATTAGGTCTTTTAATTGACTTAGGTAAGCTAAAAATTTATCCTTTCTTAGATTTTTGTGTCAACCAAAGTCGAGTGTTGACTCCATATTTCACCTATGGATGGTACCAATGTATTGTCCCACCATGGTCCCCCATTGACCATTACTTTGGGTAAGGGGCTTCTATCTTGCATGAGGCCTTAACGATCCCCTATTGATCCAAATCATATGCCATGAGTAGGGGTTATTACCAATGCATGACTCTTTATCCCATTGATCCCCTAATGATTGATAAAATGTAGGAGTCACAAGTAAGATTCCACCCATTCAAGTATAATTGTGAAATTTTAGGCTTTCATATACACCTCCTCTAGTAAGACAAAATCATAGTGGCTTACTACCATTGGTTGGAAGTTTCATTTTCCTCTTCTAATCCTTTTTTTTTTACACCATATTCACCTTTATCCATCTCCTAATCCCTATATGCTACTTATACTTTTTAAATAAACTCTAAAACACTATTATTTATGATATTATAACATGTACACAATATAAGATAATTTTCTATACAACTATACAAACATCGCATCTATGTTTAAGTGCCCCAAATGTAATTGTGCAAACGTCATTAGCATGCTTATCAAATTCATATATCTGAATGATTATTTATCCAATGCATATGTTAATGTGCGATTGTAAATCATTTATGCAATAAATATGTTTATGTGAGGATGTTAATGAATGAGAATAGGGATCTTACAAAACTAGCTAGCAGCTTTCAAGGCCTAGGTAGATCAAATAGAGTAGTGAACCCATTCATAGTTAGAGGGGGAATGTTGAGATCTCAGATAAGTAGGAAGATGAGGATTAAATTGTTCACTAATGCCTTCTATTTAGTCCATAGGATTTTCCCCTTCTTTTGTTATTACTATACTATTTGCCATATTAGCACTATTGGATAATTAATTGGGAAAGTTTTAAAGCCCTATTTTGGATGTGTATTGGATGGTTAACACTTTAGGAAATATTTTAAGGTATTCATGCATCAATTTTATGGATTTCTAGTGCTTTTTCTATATATAAATGCCTAATGTTGATCTTGATACTTGGTCTATGATTTGTGTTGGCCCTAGGCACCAAGAAAGGAGAGAGGAGGGAGGAGGGGGGGGAGGAAGGTTTGAATTAGTGCATAAAAATTAAAAATGGCAAAAGAGAAGAGAAATGAGATGAGAGGAAACACAAGATTTATAATGGTTTGGGTATAATCGACCCTACGTCCACTCCCCAATTCTTAGAAATTGGGTATTCCACTATCTCTCAAAGGTGTTTTCAAGCTTACACCAAACTTTTACACTTATGTTTTGAAGACTCACACAACAACCTATACACTTGTGTTTTGAGGCTTACATAATAACCTATACACTTATGTTTTAATAGGCTCACACTATAACCTATTACAAATGGTGTTTATGCTCACACCCAATAAGGACCTAAAGAATAGAAAAGAGTGAGTAGTAAAATTGCAAGATTTTAGGTACAAAGTTATTAATTCTCTTGCATTTACATTTGTTTGGTGAGGTATTTATAGCCTCTACCCACCAAAGAGACATTACAATACAACTTGTACAAAATCATCAAAGTGTGCTAGACAAATTTTCACATTAAATGCTTGACAGTCTTGATTCACAATCTCTACTACTCATTCGTGGTCGTGAATACCAAATTCCATAAGGAAAACTTCGTTTGTGTCTAATGGCTAGTCCATATGGCAGCTTCTGATTAGTTCACCAGGAAAATATAGTAGTTGCCTTCTACCTGCTCTTAAAAGTAGCGATCGCAATTTCTCTTGTGCAAAACGCGACTGAGGACTCGAATTCATTTGCCAAAAGTGTTCATCTTCTTCTTTTTGGTTCGTGGTCGCTACCAATAAGTTCCCATCGTGATTTTTGACTTCCAACGGTTACCTAGGACATTTGTCAAGCTGTGATTGTGGACTTGATTACATCTTGAGTTACTTCAAAATTTGCGATCGTGACTGAGGCAAGCTTTACACCGCGAATTCGTCTGTCACTTTTGGAGTTATTCTTTTAGATGAGTAGCGATCGAGAATGACTCCACAACTTTGTCTGTCTGATTTTCTAGCAAGTCTTCTGATGGATCGCAGTTGCGAATCTTAGTTTGTGATTGCGATTTAGAAGTTACTTCACATTCTTTGAAGACTAAGATTTTTATCCAACTTCTAACTTAAAGACTAACAAAAAAGCTACAAAACAACACTAAATTGAAACATTAGAATTGATCAATCCCCTTTGTCAAGATCAAAAGAGGTCCAACACTTAGGGTTAACTATCCTAGTCCAACAATCTCTCCCTTTTTTATTTTGACAACTTAGATTGATCCTAAAGTGAAAATAATGCAGGAAAGTGAAGTTGGATTGTAATATGATTCAATGAATGCTTATGACAAAATTTGCTAAGTATATCATTCATTCAATCAAAGGTGAATTTGATAAAAACAATAAGTATGTTGCTCCCCCTCAACTTATGTTATAGTTTTTATTATTTTCTCCCTCTTAATTTTAGATTTTCACAATCTCTCCCCCTTTGGGAAGATAAAAAAGAAGGTACATAAGGGAAAAAAGAGATTCATGCATAAGTATTCATAAGGAGCAAACATAATGCAATGGATAAAACAATAACATCAATCATATAAGATATCAATATTTGCAAAGAAAAAAGTTTTATATATTCATAACTATGGGATCACAATATTTGTTAAAAAAATATACAAGGAAAATGAAAAACAAATACAAAAGATCCCTAATCTAGAGTAGTGGAGAATCATCTTCGAAAGATGGTGTCTCTGGTGCTTATTGTGCTCCCTTGGCTTCGTCTCCATCCTCAACGTCGTCTTCATTACCATCCCCATCTTCCGTGTCTTCAAATTTGGTGAAGTTCGGAAGATGGCAAGGAGGAACTCCTAGTTTCTCTTGGAGATCCACCATATCACTGTGAAGATGTGAAAGGAAGACGAACCTTCTCTTCATCATTCTCATTAGCTTGTCCAACTTGTGATCAATGGTGGCAAGAGACAACTTTGTCTTGGTTTTTAGTTGAGAAGGAGGGACTTGTAAGTTACCTTCTTCAATTTAAAGCCTCTTTCACTTAGAAGCTTGGGAGGTTTCGATCTTCTTCGCTCCTATTGCACCAAGGGTATAGATGTATGTGTTTGGATGTATGGCCTTGGCATTTATGAGATAGGTTAGAGATGGAGGGCAAGAGGTGCAGAGGGTTGAGCCACTGCCTTGCCCTTGTCAGCCTTGTAGAATTTCTTAGGAGCCATAGCAAGAGAGGAAGAGGGCTTGAGAGACTTTTAGAGACAGAAAGAGTGTTTGGTAGTGAAGTGATGAAAACACTATTGAAGGGGGTATTTATAGGCTTGAAGGAGTGTGAAAATGGTCATAAATGGCTAAAAATGAATTAAATGAAGAGAGGAAATGGTTGACCATCAAATCACTTAATTTCCTAAGTGATTACTCTAATTCACGTCAGCGAATTTATGAGTCGCGACCTCAAATCCTAGAAAATGTGAGTAACGGACAAATTTTCCTCGGGAAAAGGCACGTTAACGATCATATTTTTGAAAAACTGACTAAAATTCACAGTGGAACGCAAATTTCGCAACTGCGAATTGACATTTGACAGCTGGGTGAGATTGACTTGTGATTCACGACCGTGAATAATGAATAGCAGCCGAAAATTATGAGTCAACAAGGATAAGAATGAAAATTTTTTAAAACATTTGATCCACTAGAAATAAATAATAAAATTATTCATACAATCATCACTCATATATAACACATAATAATTAATCATAAGATCAAAATTTTCACTTTAGGGAGCTTCCATCAAGCATTCCCAATTCTCTCTTAATGAAGTTCATCCTTTCTTCATTTAGAGGCTTAGTGAAACTATCTATAAGTTGATGATTTGTGTCAATGAATTCTAACACAACATCACCTTTTTGCACATTATCTCTAAGAAAATGATGTCTAATGTCTATGTGTTTGCTCCTAGAGTGTTGGATGGGATTCTTAGAGAGATTAATAGAATTTGTGTTATCACATTTAATGGAAATGTGATCAACTACTTTGCTAAAATCCTTCAATTGTTGTTTACTTGTGGTGGAATAACCTAAGAAGATTCCTTCATTAGTCTTGGAATCAAATTTCCCAAGATTATCCTTAGTGTTCAAAATATAACACTTACATCAAAATACACTTAGGTATGAAATCTTGGGTTTTCCACCATTCCAAAGCTCATAAGAAGTTTTATTGAGAATGGGTCTTTTGAAAACTCTATTTGCAATATAACATGAGGTATTAATGGCTTCGGCCCAAAGTAATTTGGTAAGGAATACTCATTAAGTATTGTTATAGCCATTTCTACCAAAGTTCTACTTTTTCTCTCTACAACACCATTTTGTTGGGGTGTTCTAGGAGTTGAAAATTATGAAAAACTTTATTCTCCAAAAAATAATTTTCAAATGACTCATTTTGAAATTCCTTTCCATGGTCACTTCTAATACAAGATATGAAGTAACCTTTTTCATTTTGAACTCTTTTTGCAAAACTTTTGAAAGCATCAAATGAATCAATCTTATGAGCTAGAAAAGACACCCAAGTAAACCTAGAGTAGTCATCTACAAGGACTAGTGCATAATGTTTTCCACCTAAGCTAGCACTTCTAGTAGGTCCTATCAAGTCCATATGGATTAGTTGAAGTGGTCTAGATGTACTTACAACATTTTTAGCTTTGTGAGAGACATGGTGTTGCTTCCCCATTTGGCATGGACCATATGTCTTGTCTTTGGAGAAGTTTAGGTTGGGAAGTCCTACCACTAACTTTCATTTGGATAGGCTTTGAAGAAGATCCATGCTTGCATGCCCAAGCCTTTTATGCCACAACCAAGTTTCATTGCTCAAAGAGATAAGACACTTAAAAGATTGGTTAGCCAAATTGTCTAAATTAATTGAGTAGGTATTGCCTTTCCTTTCACCCTTGAAAATAACCTCATCAGCCACTAAAGTGGTGACTCGGCATTCTCTAGGATCAAAGGTGACCATATTACCATTGTCACACAATTGACTTACACTTAGCAAATTATGTTGTAAACCACTAACTAAAAGAACATTATCAATTAAAGAACATTCATTCTTACCAATGGTTCCAATGCCAATTACCTTTGGCATTGTTACCAAATGTGACATCTTAACCTTTTTTTTCTTTCAATGCCGTGAATAGCTTTTTATTTCCAATCATGTGCTTGGAACATCCACTATCCATATGCCACTTGCTTGATTTGGTTGTTGCCACATTCCCCTACACAACAATAGTAAGTTACCTTTTTTTAGGTACTCAAGCATACTTGGGTCCTTAGGGGTTAGAAGATGAAGGGTCCTCTAATTTGAGGTGAGCCTTCCTAATATAGCAATGAATATTAATATGTCCAAATCTCATGCAATAATGGCATTAGAGTTTAGACTTAGAAGTCTTTCTCCTTTGCACAAATTTAGTATGAGTAGGAGGCCTTCTCATACCATGGTCATGTGAATGCATGCATGAACATGTATGATGAGTAGAAAATTTTTTATGAGTATGACCATGCTTTTTATTATAAATGTAGGCATGGTTAGCTCTTTGAGTCTTCACTCTAGACCTCGGAAGAGTCTTCCTTTTGCCCTTAGGCTTAGGAGGCTTAGTGCTAGAAGCATTTTTCTTCCTAATAACCAGTGAAAAGGTTCATCATAGTCTATAACATATGTTTTCTGTAACCTTTTACAACCAGCCTTGCTTTATAGGTATGCACATTGGCATCCATGTCTATTTTCCTTTTAAAAACCCAATTGCACCGAATAGTTTTTAAACCATCAGGCGAAATAATCAAAGTCCATACTTGATTATCATAGATGGATTGCATTTCAAACTTTATGGCTTTTAGCCATTTCTAAAATTTTGGACTATCTACAACCTCTTAATAGGATATGGGCTATTTGTGGTCTACAGACATCCCTTCTTTATTGTCAGATAATAGAAATCCATATCTCTCAGGTACCTAACGGGTTCTTATAGACCTTCTTGGAACTTATGTTACGTGTATATGCTCAACAACTGCTTGTGAATCCTATGGAGATTCCATAGGTGGTTTAACACTATTTTGTGGTTTTTGAATTTCTTCATGCTGAAATTTACTTACACTTGTTCTTTTAGAAATGAACTCTCTTTCTAAAAAGACACCATTTCAAGCAACAAAGAAGTAATATCCTTTAGTTTCTTTAGGATATCCCACAAAAGAGCATTTATCTAATTTGGGTGCCAATTTATCAGAAATTTTATGCTTCGCATAAGCATCACAACCCTAAAGACATATCTCATATGGTGTCTTGTCAAAGCATACCCCCAAAAAGAGATTTTCTAATCCATATCTCATATGGTGTCTTTTCAACTTTATTGGATGGAATTCTATTTAGAATGAATGAAACAATTTCCAAAGCACACCCCCAAAAAGAGATTGGAAGATCTATTTGGCTCATCATAGATTGAATCATATCTAATAAGATTTGATTTCTCCATTCGAATACAACATTCCACTGTAGTGTTCCTGGTGGAGTTATTTGTGAGACTATTCCACAATTTATTAGATGATTAGTAAATTCTTAGCTTAAATATTCACCACCTCAATCTGATCAGAGTGCTTTAATATTTTTATCAAATAAGTTTTGTACTTCATTCTTGAAAATTTTGAACATTTCAAAAGTGTCAAACTTATGTTTTATAAGATTGATGTAGCCATACTTGTTATAATCATCTGTGAAAGTAATAAAGTACTAAAAACCTACTCTAGCAATTGAACTTAATGGTCCACATACATTGGTATGTATTAGGCCCAATAAGTCATTAGCCCTTTCACTATGTCCTGTGAAAGGGGCCTTAGTCATTTTACCTAATAAATAAGATATGCATGTTTCAAATGACTCAGAATCAAATTAATTCAAAAGCCCATGTAGTTGGAGCTTTGATATGCATTTCTTATTTATGTGGCCCAAATGACAGTGCTAGAGAAATTAGAATTTGAGTCATTAGATTTATCCTTCTTGGTATGAATATTACAAATGGACTTAGCTTTTTTATTTTCAAGATTTAGGACATAAAGACCATTTGATAGATGAGCATAACCACAAAGCATGCCATCATAAGAAATAAAACATTTATTATTCTTAATGAAAAACATTCAAAAACTTTCATGTCCAAATAAGAGACAAAAATAATGTTCTTACTCAAAATATAGACATAATAACAATTATTTAATGTTAAAACGAGTCCATTAGGTAAAACTAACTCATAAGTTCCTACTGCTAAGGTAATAACTCATGCTCAATTTGTAACTCGTAGGTTCACCTCGCCCTTGGCCAAAGATCTACTCTTTTTTAGACCCTGCACATTATTGCAAATGTGAGACCTGCATCTAATATCTAATAACCATGAAATGGATCCAAAAGTAGATAAATTGACCTTTATAATATGTATACCTAGAGCAGTAACCTAAATGTCTCTTTTCATTTTCAGATCATCAAGATAGAGCTTGCAATTTCTCTTCCAATGACTTAACCCATTACAAAATGGCATGCTTTCTCTATTAAAGGTTTAGACTTAGGCTTGGGCTTGGGCTTCTTTAAGTCCTTTATAGCCTTTTTCTTTCCCTTTAACTTCTTCTTCAGACCTTTCCCCTTATTGACCATCAAAACCTCTTTAGTGTTGTTCTTAATGTTCAGTTAAGCAATTTTGAGCACCTTATGCAATTCAAAAACACTTTTCTCCATATTATGCATGTTATAGTTAATAATGAATGCATCATGCAAGGATTGGAGAATAATGTCAATAGCCAACTGTTGGTGAATGGCAAGATCAAGTTTCTGCAAATGATCAAGATGACCCTTCTTCTTCAAAACATGAGGACTAATTGAGCTACCAACTGCTAACTTGCACAAGTGTAAAGCCTTAATGATATTGAATCTTTCAATTCAAGCCTTCTTTTAGAACATTTCCTTGAGATGACCCACCATAGTATATGCCTTCATTTCTATCAGTTGCTTTTAAAGCTCTGATCCATGCTAGCAAGTATGAGGCAAGTGGCACCTACTGAGTTATTCAAATGCTTAGTGTGAGCATCCTTTTAGGCTTTAGGAACATTAGCAAGAGGTTCTACAAGGATAGGTTGATCTAAGACATATTCCTTCCTTTTTTTGTTTGAGAACAATTCTTAAGCTTCTATACCAGTCTAGGAAATTAGTCTCATTCAATTTATCCTTCTCAATGATCGATCATAGTGACAAATTAGAGGTATTGTTTGAAGCCATAATCTATGACAAAAATATATAGTGCACTTAGCAACTTATTAAATATTAACTCCCACTAGCTTTTATCAAATTATTAACCCTCAATTATAATTTTTCAATAATTGAAATATTTAGTGGGCTAAGATCCATATTTCACCCAATTATAAGTAAGCTTTGGCTGCCAACTCTAAGTAATCTTTAGCTTATCAATTAAAATTTGGTTATTCAAGTAGGTAACACTTTACCTATTATATCTGATGTAACTCTTAGATAACTATGAGATATTGACATCATATGTCCCCATTTATCCCATCTTACGCGCTAGGTTCAAAACCATTTTGGTAACCTAGTTAAGTCTAACCATTTAAAACTTATGGATGTCGCCATTATCCAACTTTTCTTACTAAGATGGCCCAATATATTTTGCTTTGGCAAAACTTATATTTAGGAATCTAAGTCTTGATAAGTGTTTGAATCATGGTGGGCATTTTATGACTTAATTTGATTAAAGGATTGTACAAGTTTTAACCTACTATGTATTTAATATAGCATCACATGCATTATATCCTAAACATACATACATAATAACAACACAAATAAACATGTCATAACATGGCCCTTAATCTAGTTTGAAGATCACCATCTTGTGCCTTGAAGATCTCTATTATAAGTTGTAATTTACAAAATAGTAATATATATTATCTTATTAGCACTAATAAAATAAATCATTACAATAAAAATAAAACACACACAGACCATATTTAAAATTGCAACCCTTGAAAAATAGAGAAATTAAAAAAAATCTAAAGGGTCATGTCATGCACCATGCAAAACACATAAACAAAATATCCACATATGCTAAACAAAATATAATAGGGCAATTAACAATTATATTAAGAAACATTTTAAGGGCAATGCCCCTTGCAAGGTCCTAAGGGCAACGCCCCTAGTGGGGTCCTAAGGATAGCGTCCCAGGTAGGATCCAAGGGGCAGCGCCCATGGCAAGGTTATGGGCCAGTGCCCCAGGCGGCGATCCCCCTAGCCGGTCAGCAAGAAGGGGTTCGAGGGCAACATACCCGAAAAGTAAATGGTTTACTTTATTCATTTGTGTGAGTTGTTGCCTAAATTCCATTAGTTTTAATTAATATAATTAACTAATATGTTCATAATAGAACTAATTAATCATTACTTAACACTTAAACAAATTTGTAAAATTTGCTAATCTATTCAAAATAGATTATTTTGCATTTAACAATTCAACAAATCCTATAACTTCAATAAATTTGTTCGAAATAAATTATTATCAATTAACACTTAATCAATCTGCCATGATTAATAAGACAAAAACATAATACAAAGTTCTTGTTAAACTATATTAATCGAATTAATAACAGGTCATAAGAAATAGCAATCACATTAATCAAATCAACACTATCAAATTTGTTTAATCATATTAAACCCTAAAACACATTAATCTAATTAATGTACTATTTCTATTTTGAAGCATATTAATCAAATCACCCTTTAACCTAATTGTTTCACAACAAATCTTTTAAAACAAATTTCAAACAATCACATATATGTTCACATATATAACACATACACAAAACAATATCAAGTTCAATTTAATCAAATTTATAAGTGGCTCTAATACCATTGTTGAGATTCATAGAACAAACACAGTGAACAAAACAAAACTTTTCTACAAAAAATCTCATAAAGTATCTATGCAATTCGATTAAATCGAAAGGAAAAGATGTGAGTCTTACCAATCTGTGTGAAAAGTGACATACTTGTTGGAAGGTCGAAAGGGGGTTTACATCAGTAATATTCTAACTCAGGCTTGAAGTCGGATCAAGATGTCACCAAAAGATGATTGTCCTCTACAAGTATTCACACGAATAGGTTGTGGACGTGCTAGCACTAGGGTTTTTTTTCTCTCTCTCTCTTTCCCTTTTTATGTTTTCTAAAGAAAAACGCGAATACACTCTTTCATACAAAAAAACCCAAAAAAAATGTGTATATATATATATATATATATCTTAACCATTAAGATATTTTATGTCAACTTTGTATCTTAAAAGATACAGATAATATCCTATTTCATATTAATCTTCTTAAAATGAAATAGATATCTAATAATTTAGATAATATCTCTAATTATCTTAATTATAAATAAAAAAGTAGTAAAAAACTTAATTTCATTTTGGGCCTATTCTATGTATGCGACCTTATAGGTTCATATAATGTTGACAGTGGCCCAAAACTTATTTTTAACCCACAAGTCATAAGTGGCCTCTATAAAATATTATGACTACCCAAATTATGTGAATGCAAATAACCCGACCTAACATATTTTACAAAGAGTGTTATAATCCTTTTGTCACATTATATCTTAATTGAACATAAGTCATGAATCATGTCATCTTTATATAATTCAATTCTTTCTTGATCTCCAAGTAGACAAATGTAAAAAGACATTGACCTTTATCAATTCATTATTACATGACCATGTAAGCTCTTCTTTAGTCTAACTTATCGAGGGGCCAAAGATATATTTCTCATAATGCAATGGCATCCATCGGAGTATCTTCTTTCTAGATAATTGTACTTGACAACGTCTCCACCATAGCCTTTTTATGTTCTTGAGAGGTGATAAGCAACTCCCACACACTGATTTGGGTCGACATCTTTTTAATTATTTCACAATGGGGTTGTCATCTTCCTTTTCTTTCACAACAAGTTCATCTGCCCTTTTCTCAACCTTTGGTTCCTTGGGGGCTTTTTTGTCAGGATAGTACTTCCTACTGTGTGTCATATGGCTCACTTGCCCAACTTCTTTTTCTTCATCACACTCCTCCGATAACTGGATCATTCTCCTTCTTCATACCTCTTTTGTCTCTTCATGTGAGCTTTCCCATGGATTAATAGTGTAAACAACTGGAACCTCTTTCATAACCTGCTCAATAATAGCAATAATAACTTTCTCAAAAATCCTAGAATCTATCATGAAAGTCCTTTGATTTGGGGGAAGAGAGGGGGGACATTACAATAGTTTAAGAGAGGGTTCCCTTAAATGATAGCCTTTTTAGAATTTGGTGGGATAATCGTCTTGTTATCAATGAGATTCTAAATCTCGTGTCTCAGCCTACAACAATCATTAGTGTTGTGACATGCTTCTTGATGAGAAGCACAGTAAGTGTTGGCATCATATCCCTTAGGCAACGGGTTAGGAGGTGGTCCCGGTGCTAGATGCTTCAGCACTTCCTTCTTCTACAATCTCACAAATGCCTTAGAGAGAGGAATTCCTAAATCAGTAAACTGTCTTGGCACTCTTACTATATTTATGTTGGTCGTCTTGTTTCCTTCATACTGAGGCTGAAACGAGGCAATTCTTATTCCCCCATACTGTCTTCATGACTCTTATTCTAATTCTTTAGCTTGCAAACCTACTTTTTGAAGTTCTTCAAAGTTACTAACCAACATTCTTTGAATTTTGGTGCCAATGCCAGGCAAGGTCTCTTTAACAATCATCCTAACTTATTCTCTCTTCGTAGGCCTCGTGCTCGCCTCTGAGGTCGTCTTCTTCCACCTTTTGATATAATCATTGAAGCTTTCACTTGTTTTCTACTTTAAAGATTTCAAGTCTTGCAATGTGACCTCCATATCTAAATTACAAGCATAGTGCCTCTCAAAAGCTTTTGTCAACTCCTTTCAATCCTCCCTAATAGTCTTTGGCTGATTGAAATACCACATCTTTGCAAACCTTCTAATGATAACTCGAAAAGCTCTAACATAATATTTATAGGAACCCCATACGCCTTCATCACTAGCACATACAAATGAATATGGTTCTTGGCATTCTGAATCCTTGTGAATTTAGAAGTTCAGGCATATGAAAGTTAGCTGGTAACTTCTCAAGTTTGTGGGCCAACAATTTTTCAATGTTTGTTCCCGTCTCCAGACCCTTAGTACCCAAAGCCTTTTATATTTTCTCTAACTACCTGACAAAGTCATCAAACTGAGTGCTTTCCTTTCTCACTTTCTAAGGGTTTGTCCAGAATAATAATTATAATTTCCACTTTCTTGGAAAGCTAGATTTCATGATATTCTTTCATCCCAAACAGATCATCATTAATTACCATAAGTTGGGGTGCTTTCATTAGTGTTTTCCCATTGTTAGTTCTATTAGGAGAGGTCTCCCCCTTCTTTAGAATCTCATTGATGCATTTATTTACCTCTCTCTTCTAATGTTGTGATTGAAGTTGACTATCATTTTTTTTGGACTAGGATAATAAATCCTAGGTTTATAACCTCTTTTGATCTTGACAAAGTAGATTGATCATCACTAATATTTCAAATAAGTGTTGTTTTTGCAGAATTGAATCAATCTCTCAAGAAGAATTGAAGAAGTTGATGAACTCCAAAGTGACATGTAAATCGCGACGGCAATCTAGGATTCACGACCGCGACTCATGTTAGGACATACTGAAAATCAAGCAGGCGAAATCGCAGAGCCATTCTCGACCGCAATCCTTGGAAAGAAAGAAGTCAGATTGACACAGATGAATTCGCGGTATAAGTCTCATTTGAGTCACGACCGTGAATTTCAAATAAATTCAAGAGGGAAGCAAGTTCACAACCATAGCTTGACAAGTGTCCCAGAAGACTGTTGAAAGTCAAAAATCGTGGAGACATCTTGCTGATAGCGACCGCGAAGCCTGTGGAAGAAAGTTAACCACTTTGGCAGATGGATTCGCGTCCTCTATCGCGGCCTGTGTAAGGAAACTCGCAACCGCGACTTCTAAAAGTAGGTAAAAGATAACAACTATATTTTCCTGGTGAACTAATCAGAAGCTACTCTGTGGACTAGCCGTTAGACACAAACGGGGTTTCCCTTGAAGAATTTGGATTTCGCGACTGCGATTTCATCCCGACAAGCATTAAATGCAAAATCTGTCAAGCATGTCTCAAAGATTTGATGAGCTATGATCTGCAATGTCTCTTTGGTGAAGTTTGGCTATAAATACTCCACCAAACAACCATGAAGAAGGTTGCTAAGGAATTTATTACAAGTGATAAAAGC
>CATIWR010012645.1:0-32646 GCA_949677035.1 Omphalea diandra
TCTTTCTCCTATGTATGAATTTAGTATGAGTATGAAACTTTCTCATACCATGATCATGTGAGTGAATACATGAACACATATGATGAGTAGGGGAAGAGGGTTTTCTATGAGAATGATTATACCTTTTGTTATATATATAAGTATGATTGACTCTTTAAGTCTTACCTCTAGAGCCTTGGGGAGCCTTCCCTTTGCCCTTAGGCTTAGGAGGCTTAGTTCTAGGAGCACTTTTCTTCCCAATTGCTTCAATGTTTGAGGTGTGAGATTGTGAAGCTCTAACAAATGTAGTTGTGGAAGATGATGAAGCTCTATTAAAGCCTAGACCATCCCTAATTAAGGGTGGTCTTTGTGACACAATAAAAGTGTCTAAGACCTCTTTTCCTCTATGAAATTTGGAGATTGAGCTTCTAAGCTCAATGACTTCCCCTTTGAGTGAGTCATTCTCCTTTCTAAGAGACACTAAGGAAGAGGATGATGTAGATAAATTTTCAACAGATTTCTTAAGTTCTTCATTAGAAGCCCTTAATTCATTCACAAGCTCATTTAGAGACTTGTACTCATCTTCTAATTTGGAGCATTTCTTCCTATAGGTTTTAACTTATGACTTGTACTTGTCACACTTCATAGTTAGAGCTTCTAATAGCTCTTCATCTATATCATCTACTTCATAATTTGAATTAGAGTGGGAAGATGTACTTACCTCTTGTGAAGAGTCCCCTAGTGCCATGAAGCATATGTTGGCCACCTCTCTTTCTTCCTCTTCTTCACTTGAGTCATCATCCCAAGTGGCAGAGAAGCTTTTCTTCTTTTCTTTGTCCCATCTTTTCTTCTTCTTCAACTTGGGACATTCATGCTTCATGTGCCCTTGCTTGCCATATTCATAGCATGTGACATCATTTGATCTTTCTTTTAGGCTTTGGGCTGATTTCTTGAAGACTCTTCTTTCTTTTCTCCTTCTTATCAATTCCCTGGTTCTCCTTGAGAGCATTGCTAGCTCTTCTCCTTCTTTATCACTATTCTCTTCACTTGAGCATGTGTCTACTTCTTTCTCCCTTATTGAAGCTTTGAGACCCATGGTTCTTTTTTCTGGTTTTGCACCTTGGCCCCTTAGCTTCTTCATTTGCTAATCTTTTTGAATGGCCAACTCATGAGTTAAAAGCTTGCCAATGAGAACATCTTTTGGGACCTTTCCAATCTCTAGATTGGATTATTGAATGCTGCACACCCTCGCCCCAAATTTGTCAAGAGGAAGAGTTTTAAGGATTTTGGTGTTGACCTCATAATTGGTGAATGCTCTTCCAAACTTCTTCATATTGGTGACGATGGACAAGAGGCGATTTGTCATTTCTGTGATATTTTCGTTGTCATTCATCATGAAGAGTTCCCATTCGGTGACATACATCTCCAAACGGCTTGACTTGACTAAGGTTGTGCCTTCATGATAGTTCTCTAAAGTCTTCCATATGGCATGTGTAGTTTGATAATGTTGCACTCTCCCAATCTCTTCTTTTGAAAGTGAGCTTAAGAGAATGACCATTGCTCTCTTGTTCCTGCCATTTAACTTTCGGTGAGCTTTCACCCATTCATCCCTTGGGATTAGTTCTTCATTGTCGTCCACAACTCTTGTAGGAGGCTTCCATTCCTTGATTACCACATCCCAAAGGTCCATCACATTTGTGTCTAGATAGATCTCCATCCTATACTTCCAATGAGTATAATCGATTCCATCAAAATATGGCCTTAGCTGTGAGTGGTTTACTTCTTATGCCATGATCTTGTTTCACCCAATGAAGGTTTGATTTGTGGAAACCTTGCTCTGATACCACTTGTTGTCCCTAGGCACCAAGAAACGGGGTTGAATTGGAGAATAAAAATTTCAAAAATAAGGATAAAGGGAAGAAGAAAGAGTAGAAGAGAGACAATCAATGTATAATAGTTCTCTCTTTTCTTAAGAATCTCATTGACATGCTTGTTTACTTCCTCGATAATCATTTCTTCTATGTTGTAGTTAAAATGACCATCATCTTATCCAAGATATCTAGTGGTATGGTTAGCTTCATGATTGGGTTAGCTTTTTGGCTTGAACTTAGAGTTTTACTTTTTCTAGCAAGTTAATTGCCCTTTCTCTTCCACAAGGGTTTGGATGGAGCTATGATAGCTGTAAGACAAAGGTTATCAGTATGATGCATGGATAGGTAATTGATGCATGTTATGCACAAATCATTTTGCATAAGATCCTTCCAACCTTGTTTCTCTCACACACGAGGACTAGTGGCTCTTTCCTATGAGGAGTCTCATTTTTATACCATCATAGGGCAAAGAATGTGTAGGGTCACTTCGGACTGACAAGAGTTAAAGCCTCAAATGTACAAGCAAGGAAAGTGATCCCTTTAAGGAGAGAGGGATATACACAAAAAGTATTTACATGGCAGAGAAGGGGGAATACATAAATATTTACATGTGAGGGATGATTACATCAAGAGGGGTGGGATAACATTTATGCTTACATTAGGGATACCTAACCATGAGGACTTTCACTCTCTACAAAAAAATGCAAGAAGAGGGATGACCTATTCCAAGGTATTATTGTCTACTACATCTGCCTAATGGTTGAGAAGGTTATTATAGTTTATACCTCTTATAAAGTTAGGGGGCAATTGTTGTGATCCCCCATTTGATATACTTGAAGGTTTAGGCTCATTAATGATGAATCCTCACAATCTCCTAAGCCCAAATAAAGCTTAAGTCTTAAGTTTGAAGAATCATCAATTCATCTAAGGGTAACCTAGTGCTTGTAATGAAGTGTAAAGACTATATGAATGCAATGAACTTAACCAATAACAAGCTTAAAGTATTAAAAATGAACCAAATATTGAACATGAAGTCAATTTTGAGTCCCTAGTGGAATCGCCACTGAGTGCTTCGATGGTTTTAGGGCTTGCACTCAAACAAGTGAAATCTTGCTTGTGACTCCACCCTTTTATCGACCAATGGGGGATCGAGAGGACAAAAGTCTATACATTGGTAATGACTTCAAGAAATGGCACACAAATGGACCATCGGGGGATTTGTTTTACACCTTACGTGATTTCAAAGCCCTTAGTCTAAATGGTGGTCATCGAAGGACCAAAACGAGACAATACATTGACACTATCCTTAGAAAATGTAGAGTCACCACACATCTTTGGTCGGGACAAGAATCTAGAGAAGGAAAAATCTAAATCTAATTAAAGTTAATTAAAAGGCCTATTTTGTCATCACCCCATTAGAGATTGGGTTCGAAAATTGAGTACGGCTTGGGAAAGAGGTTAGACATTCGTAAACCACCCAAATATCGAGATTCGACCTTTAAGCATCTTTAGTTCACTTTTAATGTTTTAAACTAGTTATTGATTAGTTTGATTAATGGCCCTAATCATACATCTAATGCAATCAAATTAATCAAATCATTCCATCAATTTATAGGAGAGAGGGGGTTATGCATCATGGTATAGGGTTCATTGTTCATATTCCATATATCCATTCAAACAAAATCATCTACAAGGGGCAGAGGGGTCATGCATCATGGCATAGGGGTTTAACATGTATTATCATCCATCCGTTCAAGCATAATCATTCATAATCATGTGGGATGATAATCAAGACTAAACTCATGGTCTAACTTAAGTAAGAACACCTACACCTAAAGAAAGAGAATAAGTTAGTGACTAACAAGAGGAAAGTACATAAAGGAATAAAAAGGAAGGCAAATAAAGTTCATAATAATCATCTTACCACATCTTCAAAGTTAAGGTACCTAAGCATGCATTTAAGTCCATAATGCCACATCCCCATGCCTCATGGACAACATTGAACATTCAAACACAAGTATATGCATCATGAAAAGCAAGAATCATAAGCATGCAATGCAAAGCCTAATGGAGGATTTCAATGGCCTAAAGCTCAATCATTATGAAAGGATCCTAGGATTGATGAATTCTCCCCTTTTATAGCTCCTAAAAAGCTAGGCATCCATGTGCGTGACTAACCATGGCAGGGGTTAACATGCAACTCAAAGAAAAAGAAGATGTGCAAAACGAAGACATTAATTATGTATTCCAAACATAAACACAATCACAAAAGGGAATGTCAAGGTCATTCAAACCTTAAGTTCCTTACTTGGTCATTATCCTAAATGATCAAAATAGAATTAAAATCATCACTAAACCAAAAGTAAGATAATATAAAGCATTATATAAAAAAAGGTTGTAAAACCACACCAAGGCTCTATTTTGAGATGAATGGAATCCTAAGATATTATTGCTCATCCCATTCTATTACTAGAACATTGGAACACCAAAAAAAAAAAAAGGTTTTAGAATAGGAAAAGTTTGAATGGAGAAAAAAAAAAAAGAAGTTTGCAAATCTATCTACCAGTCAAACTGGATTGTACAACTTAGGATGAAGGTTGTAGAACCTACAATGTATAGCCCCTATTTTTTATTTTGAAAATAAAAAGAAAAGAAAGTGGAAGAAGAAGGGGGATTGGGGGGTTTTCGATGCCTTCTTTGATGATTAATTGCCCTCAGAGGCACACCATGAGTTTAATGTCCTCCAAAATGCTTAAGGAGTGCATAATGATTAAGAAAAAGGCCTAGTTCTACCTTAAAATGATTTGGTTTGAGTTAAGGTTGAGGGCTTTTATGAAAATGGGTGTTTGAGAATGAATTTTGGCAGAGTAACCTTAGGTTTGTCCTAACCTTTTTCCTCTCTTCAAATAATAGGTGAGTGCGCAAGACCTTAAAATGGTTGTGGTCGCACTATAGATATATCCAATTATAGAGAGGGCTATGAATCTCTTGGAATTAAGGTTACATGCAATTGTGTGGCTAGGGAAGGGTTGTATATCCATCTGTTAAGTTTGTGCAACCCTAAGGTTCAGGGAGGACCAGTTCTAGAAGATTCCAAGGGTTAGGGTTTGAATAAAAGTTGTAGAGCCTCAAAAGTTGGTTGTACAACCTTCATTGTGTAGGCTATAAAACCTTAGTGGGCTAGGTTGGTTGCTTAAACTGTTGGTCTTAGGCTTAGTGCTAGGTTTTTGGTCTTAGGTTTCTCTATGGTCTTTTAAGGCTTTTATTCTTTCCTTTGGCAATTCCCCCCTACATTTTGGGGATATGTTTAGTGATTTTCATCATTAATCCAGGCATCCATAATCTAATGCTTACAAGAAGATGAAAATTTATTTGGATACTGATTATATTGATGTGTGGAATAACATCGTAGAAGAGTAAAAACAGTCATCTAACATTGTAAATGGTGTTAAAGAGCCAATTCTAAGGAAATATTGGCTAGAAACTTATAAAAGGGCTAATGGAATGAAAAAAATTGCTATGGCAATCCTTTTAAGCTCTCTATTAAGAAAATAATATGTTAGAGTGCAACATTGCCTAAGTGCTCATAGCATTTAAGACCTTAGAGAACTACTATGAAGGGATTAAACTAGTGAAGTCCAAAAAGATACAATTGGTTGTGATTGAATACGAGCTCTTTAAGATAAAGCATAATAAAAGTGTCAACAGTATAATAAATATGCATCTAGCTATTGTTAACAACAAGAGAAAGCTTAAAAAACACTTAGATTTGGTTGACATCAATAACAAGATCCTTAAAGCTCTTCTTATAAAGTAATATAGAGCTAAAGTGGCAAGTATAGAAGAAGCTAATGAGGACCTTAGTAAGATTCCTATTTATATTCTTATTAGTAAACTCCTCACTTATAAGATGGCTCTAATGAAGGATGAGGAATAGAAAATGGAGGAGGAAGAGAATAAAAGAAGATGGCACTAGCTCTCAAAAGCACATTAAATATCCAAAAAGATAAAGATAACTTAAGTGAATTGGAAGGAAGTGAAGATGAGGATGAATGACGTTTTATGCTCTCTAGAAGGACTAAGGATTTGAGAGTGAATTTTGGTAAAATTTTATTAAAGTTATCCAAGCTCCCCTTATCTTCAAATGAGAGGGGTATTTATAAATGATGGATGAGTGTACAGAGATATAAATGGTTCTATCTATAACTTATCTTCATCTAATCATAAAGAGAAAGATGGATCTTTTGAAATTAAGGTTTGCATATGGGCTGTATAGTTAAGGATGGGTTGTACATCTATCTGTCAGGGTTATATAGCCTTACGATTTAAAAAGGGACTAATTTTAGAAGGTTCTAGAGATTAAGGTTAAAGGGAAGGCTATACAGGCCTAAATGTGGGCTATACAACTCTAATTACTAGATTATACGTCCCTACTTTATGGGCTATACAACCCTTATACTCAGGCTGATAGTTTAGACTATGGTTATGGGCTTGGCTTTGGGTTTCTCCAAGGTCTCCTAAGGCTTTATCTCTTTCTTTGCCAATTCCCTTGCAATTTTGAGGATGTATTTAGTGATTTTGATCATTGAGCTCTGCATCTAGAGGTCCAAAATATGATGGTTACAAATAAGGCATTATTGGACTAGGATAGTTAATCCTAAGTTTAGAACTTCTTTTGATTTTGACAAAGGAGATTGATCATTACTAATATTTTTATTGAGTGTTGATTTTGCAGAAAAATAAGTCTCTCAAGTTAAGGTCCAATTGTCACAGTAGAATTCGCGGTCCGAGTCGCGTCGGAGACGAGACTGCAATTTTCAAAGAACTCCAAATAAGAATCAATTCCATAATCGGAGCTTGATAAGTGTTCTAGGAAGCCATTGGAAGTCAAAAATCGTGAAGGCTACATGTTGGTAGTGACCGCAATTTGAGAAGTAAAAATTGCAAATTTTGACAGACTGATTCTCGGCTAGAATCGCGGTCTACACAAATGAATTAGCGACTGCAACTTATGCTGGCTGAAGAAACACAACGATTATATTTTCCTAAAGCACTATTAAAAACTAGTCGTTATAAACTAGCCATTATAAAACTAGCCGTTATAAACTAGCCGTTATAAAACTAGCTGTTATGAACTAGCCGTTAGTTTCTTTGGTGGAATTTGGGTATAAATACTCCACCAAACATTAATAGCAAGAGTCAAGAAATTTATTATCAAGAGAAAAAGCTCTCAATCTTTGCTACTCATTTCTTTCAATTTTCTTTGTAATATTGTCAATTGTTGGGTGTGAGCATTAAACAACATATTGTAAGGTTATAGTGTGAGCCTGCAAAACACTTCAATATAGGTTTAAGTGTGAGCCTTGTGAAACACTTGAGTGAGGTTGTGTGTGAGCCTAAAAACACATTGTTGTAAGGTTGTGTGTGAGCCATCAAAACACATTTGTACAAGTTTGGTGTGAGATTGAAAACACCTAGTGATAGTGAAATACCCAATTGGTGAATTGGGGAGTGGACGTAGGGTCGATTATACCCGAACCACTATAAATCATTTGTCTTCATTATTCTCATTATTCTTCCTCTCTTCTTTGTTTTTAAATTTTTATACACCAATTCAACCCCTCTTCTTGGTGTCAAGGGCCAATAGAAATGATCATTAAGCCTACATTAAAAAAAAAAAAAAAAGATTATCAAGTGGTGCTTTGGCTTGTTTGTACATTATAGAAGCTATTATTTGTTTTTGAGTTTTAAATTTTTATCCTTTTGTGTCTTATAAATAAAATAAAAGTTATTTAATACTAGCTACTTGTTAAAACTATTTATTTCACAGAAAATAATTTATTTAAAGGAAATAATTTTTGAAAATAGATTTTTTCGAGTAGTATATTTTATGGTATTTGAAATGCACTATAAAAATATTAATTTTTTATTTATAAGATTATAATAAATTTTAGACCATAAATATTTTATATTTATACTATTATTATTTAATATAATAAAAAAATATATTAAAAATAAAAAATTTATGGATCTCACTTATTCTCAACGACCAACATTGATTGATGATGATTAGTGATGGGTATTTGTAACGAAGGATGACCAGTGATGATAAATATATATATTAATGATTTTTTTTCTTTTGAATGAGTTTGTCAAAGTTCAAAAAATAATGTCAAAGTTCGAAAAATAACTTTTTGTTTTCAAAATGGAAAATCATTTTTCTGAAAAATGACTTAATTTTTTTTTGGTCAAGAAAATATTTTTCATTGACTAGTTTGTTTGGATACATCAAATAAAGAAAATGAAAAAAAAATATTTTCTAAAAAATATTTTATGTGAAACAAATGGAGCCTTGAAGAAAGAATTCAATGCTCAGATTTTGGATTTCCTTCTTTTTGTAGTTTTAATTTCAACAATTTCTTGGAATTTTTAAGTAATTTTTTATATGCAGTAATGGTTTGTATAACAATAGTTAGATTTTAAAATTAATTGTTTATAAGGATTTTAAAAATTAATTATATTTATAAGGGTATTTATACTATTAAAATAAATAACATTAGTTTTTTATTTTTAATTAATTGAAAAATAATTAAAAGTTAATGAGAAACTATTTAATTTAACTATACTAAACTTATATATTTATTTAAGACAATTCTAATTATTGAACTATAAAAAATTATATTTTTTTAATTCATTGAGTAATTAAATTATTTCTAGATTTTCTTACATTTTTATTAGTTAATGTGAATTATTAGCATATTATAGTTATTAAGCACTTTTTAAGATAAAATAATTATTTAGTGCCATTAAATAATATTTATTAAATATATTATAATATATTATAATATTATAATTTTATAATATTATTATTTTATAGTATAGTATATTTTATATTAATAAATTATATTTATTATGTATTATAATATAATAAGTTATAATTATATTTCATAAATTGATTGTTGTCCCTTATTGTCCTAGAAGGGAGGTTGAATAGAACAATGACAATTATGCAAATTCAAACGAAAAGTGGAAATAGATGAAAAATTAATACACAAGATTTATAGAAGTTCGACACAATTTGTCTATGTCTCTCCTCTTGTATCTTCAATAGAGCTTTCACTGCTTAGATAGCTTAATGTACTATCAACAATCTTTACAAAAGGTAAGTTTTCAAGCACTACCAAGCCTTTACAAGTGATAGATTCTTAAGCTCTATCAACCTTCTACAAGTAGTTCACAATTACTACTTAACCTTAACCCAAAATAGTTTTTAAGTACTACCTTCAACTTTTCAAAAGAGATACTTTGAAATGGTCTCCTAACTCTGAGTTACAAATCAAAAGATTATCACACTTTTAGGAGAAGGAAAAAACTCTCTCACTGAAGTAAAAATAGATGTTTAAAGTACATTTACAAGATATGTTTGATGTGAGTGATCAAGTAACAAGGGTTCTTGAGAGGTTTGTTCCTCAAATTTTGTTTTGAAGATAACAATTTTAGTTCAATCTCAAGCTTGATCGATGAATGTCTCTTAAATGCTAGATCACTCTTTGTTCACAATGTAATAACCTTTTTAATTAAGAATAGTTTTCACAATAAATTACTCACTTGATGGAACAATTCTCTACTTATTTTTATTAAGATAGGTCCTTTTATAACCTAAACAAAGAATTAACGATTAAAAAATAGTTGTCACTTCACATTACAACTATAAGCAAATAACATCTATTGAAACATCTCTATGACCGTTGCAAAGGCATCAACTATCATTAACTTCACATGAACCATTGGTCAACAAATTAATTTTTAACTTCAACGGTCATTGACATTAACAAAGCACTCGTAGGAACTAGCTATTAGAGAGTGGTTGGCTTAAGGCTCATCCTTTTACTTTTCAGTTGACTATTTCACTTTTTCTACAATGATCACTGGCTATAAACAATGGTAGTTGCTTCTGATCTCAAAAGCCCATTAGAATAAGAACAATGCTTATTGTTGATTTTCTAGAAAACCTTGAATTTGATGCTTTGTTTTTCAAAATTGTAGAAATACTTCAACGACTGTTAGAGAATTCACAATGCCCATTAGATATACCTTTAATGTCTATTGAGATTTAAGTACGACTCATTGGAGGATCTAGAAGTTTTAACTCAATCTAGAGTGTTTCTCCAATGTCTATTATGAATGATTAATGTCTGTTACTAGGTTCAATGTACATAGCTATGTCTAAATAGTTGTCCAATGCCTGTTGAAAATATAGGCAATGCCTGTTGAGAGGACCAGAGAATTTTGCTCAAGTTAGAGTGTTTCTCCAACACCTGTTGTGATATTTCAATGCCTGTTGCGAGGTCTACAATGTTTATTGGAAGTTGGCATCACTCGTTGGACTGATAAGTTGGGTTTGTCTTGATCTTCACTCTCTAATACTTAGAGTTTTCAATCATAATTCCTTCTCCAATCACCATAGTCCAAAAAATTATTGTTTCTATAAAATCTAACACAAATAACTTGACAAAGGGTAGCTCTTTGATTTATTTATAATCATCAAAACATGACTTAAAACCTTGAGATTCAACATTAATCACTATGATAAATTCTACTATATAAGACTTTTTGTATAAATATTAATTAAATAAAAATGTGCAATTGCATTAGAGGCATAGTAGTAATTTATATTAATTTCTTTAAACTATCCTATGTATAAATTAAATAATTTTGAATTTCTCAAAAAATTTAATGTCCAACCAAACATAAGAATCTATATTTCTAGAATTACTTACCTAGAAATTTAGTTTACTAAAAAAATGATTATGAATAGAAATGTTCAATTATGGCAACCAAACACATCTTATAATTCTTTATATTAAGTTATATATGTCTATATATTATATTAATTAAAGTTATATTTATTAATATCTAATTATATAATTTTAATGATCATAGAAAAATAACTTTCTTACTCTTGAAATTAGAATGTACTTCTTTATATAAATGAAAAAGTAAGTGATAGGACGCATAATTTAAAGTATAATTTTATCTTATACAAATAAAAATTAAAATTTAATATTAATGAGCCACTTTATTTTGAGATTCCGTCAACTAATATTTTTTAAAATTAATAAATGAAATAATATATTATATCAAAATGAGGGGTTTTTAGCATTTTTAGTCTTTTATATTTGACTTCGGATGCAAATTTTTATCAATAAAAATATATAAAAAAGTTTTACTTCAGATTGTGCACAGTAAGTAGACATCCAAAACCTTCATTTCCATTCAAAAGCAACAAGGAATGGATCTGAGTATGTTAAAGAATCCACCATTACCATTACAATTGCAAATCCACAAATTCTCTCTCTCCACGCCATCACCAATCCAAACCCTCAAATACCCAACCAAAAAAATCTCATCTTTCTAGCCCTCCTTCCACTCCTCTCGTCGAAACGAGGATGTTGAAGAAGACTACCACCACCCCATCGGCGACTGTATTGTCTTCGAACAAGAAGCATTCGACGACCCATACCTCAAAAACACCCCTCTTCTTCATTCCCATTATAATATCAGGAAAAACAAGAAGAAGACGAATAAACTAGAAATCGAACCCGAAAACTTGGTTCCTGATAAGTGGAGACAAGAAGAAGAAAGGGTTGCTTCATATTAGGGAAATCAATTTAGAAGAGTATAAGGCCTATAAGGAAGCCAACTTGGCGCAGTTGAAGCCTTTTGTTCTTGATAATCCATCAAGTTATGCTGTTCGTAAGGAAGAGGAAGAGAATAAGAAGGTTGAGTTGAGCCAACAGGTTGCGCCTAAGAATCCCAGATGGGCTGTGTATAGGAAAGGTTTTGATGATGTTGGTGAGTTGTTTAATAGTGGGAATTATGAGCCTGGCGCTAAGAAATCTGAAGGTTGTTTTTTCTTTTTGATTTTTTTTGGGTATTTGGAATGAATGATTGTGTTGTCTAATGTATTATTTTAATGAATAGGTAAGGATGTGATGTCTAATGCATTATTCTTTTTGGTATATGTTGGTTGATTGAAGAGGTAAAGGGAAGTTGTTCACCAAAGAGGAGAAGGCTTTGCTTAATAAAAAGATACCTGATGTAGCTGCTGCTACCTCTGTGAGTTTACTATCTGATGGAATTCGTTGCTAGTCTAGTCATTTTCTTTAGTTCTGTGCATTTTATAGTTCTTTGATTTCTCTATTACTTACTAAGGTTTTAGCCGATTTGGGGTATGATTTATTGGTTTGTTATATCTCTCTTTGCATGTATTCCTCTCGTTTTCTCCCTTTGTGCTGTCATGTGTGTGTGCACGCACGTGAATGTATGTTTTTGTTCATTTTCCTCTTTGAAGAGTTTACAGTTGGTCTTATATTATGCAAGCTAATATTTATTGGTTTTTGTTTTTCTTAAAGAATTGTCTTTCAAAACAATCTAACATACGAGTTAAACAATAATTTTTTTTATAACTTTATTGAAATCCTTGACGGAGTAAATGGCTGCCTCTGCACACGCTTGCTGCATCAAGAGAGTTCTATCTTGTGGATGCTTTGTTGAAACATACTGTTGATATCAATGGGGTGAATGTGGTATGTAGAATATAACTTGCTGATTAATAGTGTTTTACCATCATTTAATTTGCTCATTTGTTATATAATCTTAGAAATTGGATAAATTAAAAAAAAAAAAAATTGCTTGGATTCATTAGAGTTCCATGTTTGCTCTTGTTTTGAGCTTTGCATGATTACATTCTCTTCAGGATGGCTTAACTGCACTTCACAAAGCAATAATCTGTAAAAAGCAAGCTATTACTAGCCATCTTCTTAGAGAATCAGCAAATCCTTTTGTTCGAGATTTCGTAAGTTCAGACATTTTGACTATTATCAGTTAGATGCATTAATTTTACTTTCTTATCCTATCATTTTGACCTTTTCTTGTGATTTGTTATTATCTTTATCTGCTTATTGGGAACCTGATTTAGAATTTGGAATGCTTGTGTTATTTTATTTATTCATTAGTTGTTAATAATGCTTGTTTGTCAAATCTGCTGCTGAAACAAATGTTTGCTTTTGTAGTTATTGTCCTGATGGATATCTACTTATCTATCATTCTTATTTTTTTTTTTTTTAAATGTTCCTCTGTCATTAAAATGGGGCACACTGTCAACTTACTTCTTATTTTCAGTGTGGATGATTATGAAAGTTTAGGTTATGCCTCTTTCTTGTGATATGAGTTATTTAATTTTGGGTAACTGGTTGAGTAGTAGCATTTGCACTGTCGTTTGAACAGCATTATAACAATGCTGTTGATGTCTGACAATAATGTTAGTTATAAACTTCCTGCCTGATTACATTTGTAACATTTATGAGTTCAATTTAATTTAAATATTGATTTTACTTTTCTTTCTTTTCTTGTTGACACCAGGATGGAGCTACCTTGATGCATTATGCAGTCCAGACAGCATCCACTCCTGCTATTAAACTTCTTTTGTTATATAATGTTGATATAAACCTTCAGGACAATGTATGTTGATTCTCCATGGCTCATTTTCACTCTCTAAATTTAGATGTTTCATCAGTCAACAGACTCAACAACCTCATTTCACCTGTTAGGATGGATGGACACCATTGCATGTTGCTGTCCAAGCCCAGAGAACTGACATAGTGAAGCTTTTATTAATTAAAGGAGCTGATAGGACGTTAAAAAACCAGGTAAATGTTGGCTCATTCCTGGGGATTGTTAGGGCTGGAGGAAGGACTTCTTTCAACTGCATTCAATTTAATAAGTTGGCTCCGATGCTTAAGTGCTTCTTGTATGTTGTCTTGGTCTTCATTTGTCATAAAGTTGTCATTGTTGGTAGCCAATGGTCAGGTTGTAATTCTCCTGTAATGCAGGCAAATGCCTACCTCTTCCTGTCTTGAACATCTTCCTGAGTCTCTCTAATCCCCCACTAAAAAAAGGTTTAAAAAAAATAAAAGAAAAGAAGGAAAAAGGTAACGTGATCGTGATACTTTTTGTTTTTATGGATTTCATTTAATTTGTGAAAACTAAAAGCAATCTTTCAGTCTTCTTTAAGATTAGATTACTTCGAGGCAATCTTTCACTAAGTTTTCTTTAAGATTGCTTTAGGCATGATATTTTTGCCTCTCATTTGCTGTAATTGGCATTATATTAGTTCTCACATGTATCTCTTCCCACCAGGCACCTCACCTACACCTCACTTGTTCTTATGTGCAGCTCTATTTTGCAATTTTATAATGCATGGCATTTTTTTTCCTGGTCTCGGGATGGCTTAACCCCACTTGGTCTTTGCCTTTTATTCTGGAAGAGACGTGAGAACTTTTGAACTGATTAAGCTGTTGAAGCAATCCTCTTAGAAGCCATCTACTTTGACAACGCAACGTTATGGAAGAAAATCAGCACGATTGAAGATGGTGAAAGTCTAATTTCTATCTGTCATACTTGATTGACAACTGGAGAACATGGTGGTGGTTGAAGAAATTGTAAATTAGTTAGAGGACTAGAGGTTGGGAATGTGTTTTTGTTATTACGATATGAAAGCGTCAATTTATGTTTAGTATTAAGGCCATGTTGCCACACCCTATGGTCTCGTTCAATTTCTAGTTGGCAATCAGTTTAAGTTCAGTTGGCTCCTTGTGTTTTCTTGACAATTATCTATAACTTTGATTGATAGTAAAGTTGTTGATAAACATGACTAAACACATCTAGACAATATGTATATCTTGGACTCAAGTCTAGGATACACCATGAGTCTGAATTTAATACACTGTTTCATTAAAAAAAAAAAAAAGACCTGTCACACATGTTTCTCCTTTCAACGACACGTTTTTTACAATCTAATCTGCTAATCACGCTTCTAGACATTTATTTAGCATATTAATTATTCACTTTCGTCGCCGCTATTAACAAACATCATCTCAACTTTCAAAGTAGTAAGATTTACTTCATCAGTATACAAATCTCATTATCAATAATAAGTCTTCCATTTTTTTTTTTCACTCGTATCGGATTTTTATTTACAATTATTAAGTTTTCTAATGGAATAATCTTAACATAATAAAAACATTTTAATCTTTCAAAACTTACAAAAACAAAAATAAAATATTGACAATAATATCATTCATACCAACTTTATACTAGTATTTTAATGCTAGAAAAAAAAAAAATCAGTTTGTTATAGTATAATATTGGTAGTTGCAAAAAATAAAATAGTTTTTATCTTCTACTCATTAAATAGCTTTTTTTATTTGATTTTTATTTCTTACTATTATACATCATAATAAGGAAAAAACACAAGTACATTCATATAGTAAAAAAAAATACATTAATATTTCATTATTGCAGGTAGGTTATTTTTCATATTATATATGAATGTACCTATAATTCAATAATGATGTACCTATAATTTAAGATAAATGTATCTAACTTCTTTTTAAATACAAGTAAACAAAAAGGATAAAAACATGCATTTCCACTGTTGATTAATAAATTCAACTATTATCCAAAATAAAAAGGTATCATTTCATAAACTATTTAAATTCTATTTAATATGCTGATTGTCATTACTTTTAATTTCCAGCAAAATGGAAATGAAGAACAGAGCCAATAGACAAATAAAAAAAAAATAACAAGTACTGTATCATTGAAGAAATGAAGGTTGCTTATGAAAAAACAATTGGTGCACACAAGCAATACAAAGATCAAGCTTAAAAAAAAAAAAAAAAAAAAAAAAAAAAAAAGAAGAAAGGCTGATAATAAAAAGTAAAAAAAAAAATACAAGAAAATGAAGTTAACACACTGTCAGATGCCGAGATAGAACACTAAACACTGACTTAAGTGTTATCCCTCGATGCCATAGAAGGGGAGGGGGGGAGCAGAGTTGAATAGGGTAATGACAAATAATTGAAAATAAAATTAAGTGTAGAAATATATGAAGAATCAAGGCACACAATTTATAGAGATTCAACACAACTTGTATGTGTCCTCTCCTCTAGTATTCTCACTAGAGCCTTCATTATCTAGATAGTTTAAGGTGTTATCAGCAACCTTTAGAATAGTACTTTTCTAGTACTACCAGACCATTACAAGTACACTTACGGGTGCTATTGATACCTTATCCCAAAGTAGTGTTTAGGTTCTACTTTAAACCTTTCACAAGATTTAGTTTTTGAGATTTTCCAACTTAAGGTTTTCTCAAACTAAGTACAACACTTAAAATGGAGGAAAAGCCTTTCTCACTCAAGCAATAAATATAGTTAAACACTTCACATAAGGTTTTCTTGATAAGGATGAGAATGTGAGGAGAATTTCTATAAAGATTATCCTTGAAACTCTGTTTTGAAGATAACTCTTGCAAGTTTTGAATAATCACTTCTTTTTTTTTGGTTGCTAGATCACTCTTTGTTCATTTTTTTTATTGAGAAAAGGTTTCACAATAGTTATTGGAACATTTCTCTATTTATTTTTGTTGAGAGTAGGTCCTTTTATACTATGAACAAAGAACTAACCATTAGAAAGAAAGTTTTCACTTCACATTGCATCTCAGAATAAGTAACACCCACTGGAGCATCCCCACGCTAGTTGATAATGCAACAACCATCATTGATTTCATACAAACAGGTGGTTGTCAAGCAAAAAGCATCTTTAATGGTCATTAGTACTAATGAAATGCCCATTGATTCTAGCTATTAGAGTGAAATTTAACTCAACACTGCTCTTTTGACTATTATAACTATTTATCTTTAATGGCCATTGAATATTCTTAATGTTTGTTGAAGTATGAACAATGCTTGTTGTAGAATTCAAGAAACATGAGAGCTTTGTGCTCTATTTTTCAAAATTTTACAACAATGCTTCAATGGTTGTTAGAGGAATCTCAATGTCCATTGGCAACACCTTCAACACCTGTTGAGATATGGATGTCCCTCACTGAGGGGTCCAGAGCTTGTAGCTTGAACTAGAGGAGTTGTTCAATGCCTGTTGGCCATCTTTAAAGCTTATTGCATTTTTAAACGTACCTTATTAGAGGGTCCAAAAGTTTTAGCTCAATCTAAAGAGCTTTTTCAATGCCTATAGTGAATCTCCAATGTCTGTCTCAAGGACTTGAGAGTTCAGCTCAATCAAAGTCACTTAGTCCAACACTTATTGTGAAAGTGCCACACCTATTGAGTGCAAAAATAATTTTCATTGTGAAATCTCAATGGTCATTTGGAGGACCAAGCAACACAACTATGACTGAGCAGTTGTCCAATGCCCGTTTTAGAAGAGGGCAACACCTGTTGAGAAGTCCAAAAGGCTTTGCTTATGTTAGAATGTTACTCTAATGTCTGTTGAAAGTTTTCAATGCTCATTGCCAAGGTTATAACACTTGTGGAGAAAAGAATAACACCTGTTGGACTGTTAAGCTTGATTTGCTTTGATCTTCACATTCAAATACTAGTTCAAGGAATTGATATACTTGTAAGAATTAACACAAATAACTTGGGCAAAGGTTAATCCTTTTGACTTATTTGTAATCATCAAAACAAGGTTGAAACCTAAAGGTCCAACATTCTCCCCCTTTTTAATGATGGCAAACAATTTATTAAAATCAATAAACTAACAAAATCAATAGATGTACATCATATAAAGATATCAATTCATAACCAATTCATAACTCCCCATTATCCTATTAAGGTTATGTACAAACTTGTCATGGTCCTCTTAAAATTTCCCCTTTAAGGTATGTTTAACTATTCATATATTTTATTTCCCTTTTAACTTAGGTTTTTCTTCCCTTGTCATTATCCAAAGAAATATATTAAAGGAATAATAAAACATCTATAAAGAAAAGAGATTATAGATAAACAATTAACTTTTTATAGCAAAGGAAATGTTGTCCATACATCAACCATTTTTTACACAAAAACAAAAGAAAATAAAAAAAATTATGATGATGCATCATGAGGAGATAAGGTTTTAAAGGGTGAGATGGGTTTTGGCTCTAAGGATTCTAACATTCGATTTTGTTCCTTAGGCACTATTAACAATGTAAGCTCCTTAGCAGTTGGAGGAGGAACTTGTTCCTTAGAGAGCTCTTGGGTTTGCTCTTTAACCTTAGATTTAGCTGGTAGTGCAAATTCCTTAGGATTCTATGGAGGAGAATTATGGGTAATTGGACTACCAAATTAAAGATTCAATCCTTTCACAATCCAATCGATAGTTTGATTAATATACTTCAAGTCATGCTAGAGGTGATGTACCTTCTTATCGAGAGTAGTGGTAAAGGTTTCAATCCTCTTAATGGTAACAATAAGTGCTTCTAGCTGCTTCAACACCTTTTGCTTAAATAGAGAAAGAGATGGAGCAGATGTAGTAGATGCAATACCAATTCCTTCTACTGCTACAACCTCAACCCTAACAACTTCTTTTACATTTTCATTATCCTCTTCCCTTTGTGGAATCTCACCTTCCTCAAACACCCTCTTGATTAGACCATTATCAAGCTTTTGTAGGATATCTATGCTCAATAACATTTTCTCAGAAATGAATTCATTGTTTAGTAACTTCTCTAATACCATATCCTTTTCTTCAAGTTATTCCTTAGTTGGAGGGATTGCCTTCATAAATTTTACAATCTTTGTGATGTAGTGAGCCATCACAAAAGCATTTGGCTTATCAATAAACCCATCAATTCTCTACATCAATAGTAAGGTAGTGTTTACCTTTTGCTTTTTTTTTTTTTATGCACTAGAGGTAAAATAGATTTATTATTATGTAGTTGCCATTTGATTGGCCCCTTTCATTGATGTTCCAAGAAAATGAATCTGTGTGTATTCTTGAGAGCTTGGCTCTTGATTTTTGAAGCCTTACTATTGTTGCTATTGTAATTGCTTATGCTATCAGTTATGGATTTCCAAAACTAATTGATTTCAAGTTTAAACTCAGTGGGAGGCTCTATGAGTCCATTATTGGATGCATCAAGGCATTTAACAAGATCGTTAGGTCTGATTTTTTATTTCTTCCTAAATAACCTAAATTTAATAGTGTCTTCTTGATCATAGATTTCAAAATCACTGCCTAACACTTTCAGGGTTATTAAGAACTCTACTGTTAGCTCAAGATAAGAAGGTTCCCTATGATGGCAAAATAACTGCTGCCTTATCCCTATTATTATCTCTTCAACTTGTTCAACTAACCTATAACTCTTTAGATCATTCCACTCTAAAAACTTTCCACTACCGAGTTATCATTCCAGCAGCTTTTGTGCTAAAAGTTTCTCTTTATCATCTTTGAGAAAAAAATTTTGCGCTAGAGAAATAGTTGCAAGTTTGGAGCTGAGTTTCAAGGTATGCTCTGTTTCAGTGGCCTTCCATTTCCCTTTTGATTCTTAGCCAGTTTTAGGTTTCTTTTTCTGCTGTGAGTTTAGGGTTAAAGTCTTTATAGTTTGTTTCTTCTGCTAAAGTATCATTAAGGTCAGATTTTTTCAGTTTTGGAACTTGAGGTAAAGGAAGGTTGGGGGTTCTTCCTAGCAGGTTGCTTATATCTTTTGGTGGAATCTAGTTTGGGTGCCATTGATTGAGTGATGAAGTGAATGATGCAAGAAAATATACAAAAGTTTGTAACAACAATTGAGAGAGAGAAAGAAATAGAAAACAAGTAAAGTAGAAAGTAAAATGATTTTACGGTTTGAGAAGGTTTAAATAGAAGTTCAATGGGTTCCCCTTTTTTAAAAAATATGACCACTGGGAGTGTTCAACAGCTGTTGCGAGTTAGGCAATGGCTATTGGACGCGATCGTTAGCTTGCTTTTACAAGTGTTCTTTAGCCAACGATAGTGGCTGCTTCATAATGGCCATTAAGTGAAAAACAACGATCGATGAAGATTCGCAATGATCTTGGAGACCAATATAATCAAAATGAGGAACTCACAAGTAACATAATGGTCGTTAAGAGAAACACAATGCTTGTTGTGACCAATAAAAGTAAAGAGTAAAACTTACATGCAACATATCGGTCATTGTGAGATTCATAACACTCGTTGGCCATGTTTTTCACACAACACTTAGTTCAAAACCAATTTTAAAACTTAGCTAATGAATGTTATTAATCAAACTAAATGATACAATCATGAATTCAATTAATATATGAACAATTTAATGAACAACATAACAATTAAAATCTTTAGATATTGAATCTATAAACTTCAAATTAATTAAATAACATCACAAGCAACAAAGGTTATAGATAAGTTGAGAAAGTAGATAAACCGATTTAAACTTATTCCAAAGTACTTCCATCAGTCATACCAAGTTCTCTTTTGATGAATTGCATCCTTTCATCACAAAGAGATTTAGTAATAATATCTACTAATTGATAGCTAGTGTCAACAAATTCTAACACAATATCTTCATTATTAGCATGATCCCTAAATGGTAGAGTTTAGACATGAGATATCTCTAATATACTTTATTGTGTTAGAATTTATTACTAGCTACAGGTGTATGGAGGTATGATTGGTAGCCATAGGTATAAAGGTCTATGTCATAAATATCTCAGATCATAGAGGTATCGATCATACCTCTATGTATTACTAGTTATCAATCATTAGTACCTCTATAACATAGTAACACATAGAGGTATAATTGATAGCTAATAACAAATCTAAAAGCTATATAGAGGTATGATTTGTAGTTTGCTCTATCTTACAGCCTTTAAACCTGAGATATCTCCAATATACTCTATTAATAAATTCTAACACAATATCTCCATTATTAGCTACAGGTGTAAAGGTATCATCAAAGTTAATCCCTTATTCTTGGTTATAGCCTTTGGCTTCTAAACGAGCCTTATTTCTAACAATGTTTCCATGCTCATAAAGTTTATTTCTAAAAACCCATTTGGTTTCAATAATAGAATGTTTATTCAGTCTAGGAACTAAAGTCCACACTTTATTCCTTTCAAATTGATTAAGTTCTTCTTATGCAACAAGAACCCAATGTTCATCTCTAATGGCCTCATTTATAGTTTTAGGCTCTATAAGGGATACAAAAGTAAGATTAGTACATGCATTTCTAAAAGATGGTCTAGTTATTGCCCGACTTGATAAATCACCGATGATAAGATCTTTTGATTATCTTTTTTAAAAATCTAGTCCCTTTCTAGCTAAGTTAGCTCTTCACTAGGAGTAGGAAGAGGTGGACTATCATTTCCTTCATTCCTCATATTTTATGGCTTATCCACATTCTTTCCTTCTTCTATAATGTTTAGCTCACTCATAGGACCTATAAGACCATCAACATCTTCTTCTTTTCTTTAAAAAGTAGGGTCAGATTCATTAAATACAAGATGCATTGACTCCTCTACAATAAATGTTCTCTTATTGAAGACTCTATACCCTTTGCCAGTAGTAAAGTATCTAAGGAAAATTCCTTCATCAGATTTGGAGTCAAACTTGCTAAGATTATCTTTAGTGTTTAGAATAAAACACTTGCAACCAAAAACTCTAAAATATGCAATCTTGGGCTTTCTATTGTCCCACAACTTATAGGAAGTTTTCTTTAAAAAAGGTCTCACCAAGACTCTATTTAAGACATAGCAAGAGGTGTTTACAACTTCAAACCAAAAGTATTTAGAAATATTATACTCATTCAACATGGTTCTAGCCATTTCTTGAAGAGTTTTATTTTTCCTTTCTACTACATCATTATATTATGGTGTTCTAGGAGTTGAAAAGTTATGTGAGATACCATACTCATTACAAAAGCTATGAAACTTACCATACTCATTACAAAAGCTATGAAACTTAGCATTCTCAAACTCTCCTCTGTGATCACTTCTAATAGAAGAGATTTTCAAATCCTTTTAGTTTTGAATTCTCTGTGCAAAGATCTTAAAAGCATCAAAACAAGAATCATTGTGAGGGAGAAATAATACCCAAGTATATCTAGAGTAATCATCTACTATGGCAAATGCATAATACATGTCTCCCAAGCTATATACTCTAATGGGTCTAAATATATCCATGTGAATCAATTGCAATGGTTTAAAAGAACTTACCGTGCTTTTGGCTTAGAATGAGGATTTAATTTATTTACCTCTATGACATGCTTTACAAACTCCTTCCTTTGCAAACTTGATTTCAGGTAAATCTTCAATCGAGTTTCTTCTTTTTAGCTTATTTAAGAGTTCCATGTTAGCATGTCTTAGCCTTCTATGTCAAGTTTTATCTTGATCTACTATAGAGACTAAACACTTTGAATTATGGTTAGCAAGAGATTTTAAATTAATCACATAGATATTATGAACTCTTCTGCCGATGAATAGAATTTTGTTATCACTCATCCTTGATACATAGAATGCTTATGGCTCAAATATAACTCTAAGGCCTTTGTCACACAACTGACTTACACTTAGCAAGTTGTGCTTATACTTTATCAAGGATAAGCGAGTCATCATCCTTACCAACTTTACCTATGCCAACAATTTTGGTTTTGCTATTGTCTCCAAAAGACAATTTTCCAAGACCATCAATCTTCTCCAATCGAGTGAAGAACTTCCTTTCTCTTATCATGTGCTTTGAATATCCACTATCAAGATGCCACTCTTACTCTCCAACTTGGGATTTTAAGCACACCTACAAATAAGGAAGATCATGTCTTAGGTACCTAAATCTTTTTGGCTCTTATGGGGTTAACTCTTGCCAATTGCTCATCATGCCTTCTAGATTGGTAATGATAGGCAATGTCGCCATATATACCATAATAGAGACAATCACTATCAAAGTGAGCTAGTGTCATAATTTTAGGTGATATATACATGTAGTGTCTTTGAGACTTGTAACTCCTTTGAGTAATGTGTCTAAGAGTATTTCTCATGTGAGGAACTCTCTTATGTTATGTGTGTCTATACCTATAGTTATACTAGGTTTTATGTCTTTGCACACCTTGCCTCTTAGGCTTGTAAAAGTGATACATGTAGGCATAATTAGCTTTATGTAAAGCCTTTCTTAATGGTGAGTGATTGTGTTGGGACCTCCCTCTTGAGCCATTATTAGTGGAATTTCCCTTTTTGGAATTTCCCTCTTGAGCCATTATGAGTGATTGCCTTTTTGATTCATTTGGCTACTCCTTAATTACCATGAGACAAAGGTTAGCTAGCTCCTTTCTTGTTTCATCTCATCAAATTTAGAGTCACTAGTATCAACCCAAGTGGCTTTGTACACTTCCTTTCCTTTCTTAGAGGTGTGTTTTCTAGAAGGGAGCTTGCTTTACTTAATCTTAGGGCATTCTGATTTTATATGCCCTTTCCCATTGTATCCATAGGAAATAAGTTATTCTCAGTTTCTTTTTTATTATGTCTCCTTGCCCTTTTACTCTTTTTATTTGAAAGAACCTCTTCACTTAGTTAGTGATAAGGGAAAACTGTTCATCTTCATTATTGTCTTCATTATCACTAGAAGAGGAAGAAGTTAGTGAATAAGAAAGAGAAGGAGTTTCAGGACTTACCTCTTTGGTTGTCAATGCAAAGTGTTTCTTTTTCATTCTTTTGTTTTTAACTAGCTTTTCAAGAGTGATTTCATGAACTAATAGCTTTCTTATAAGCTCATCAAGTGACAGGGCTTCCAGCTTGTTGGCTTCCTTAATACTTGTCTTTTTAGCTTCCCATTTATCTGTGAGAAGTTTTCTCAGAATTTTTCCTACCATGTCCTTATTTGAATAAGACTTTCCCAAGGTTTTGAGAGTGCCTATAATGTCTATAAATCTATTATACATCTCAGTAATAGTTTCACTAGGTTAATATACAAATGTTTCATACATGTATATATGTATTTGTATCTTTTTCTTCTTAACTTCATTAGTTCCTTCATGTTGATTTTGTAATGTGTCCTGCAGTTTTTAGCTGATGTACACATTAACAACTTTGCATATTGAGATTTGTGGATTACATAGAACAGAACATGCATTGCTCTTATGTTCACGAGGTTTGCCTTTTTTTCTTTAGCAGTCCATTCACTTTTAGGCTTTGGTACTAGGACTTCTCTAATTAGTTTTGTTAGAACTTCTCTTCCTTCCTTGACAATGCCCCAAAAATTAATGGTTTCATTGTCAAGAAAGATCTCCATATGATTCTTCTTGCACTCATAGTCATCTCCCTTGAAGAATGGTGGCTTGTGGATGGATTGTGATTCTTCATGACTTGCCATGATCTTTACTTTTATCACTTAAGCTCTTATGAAGAGACTAGTTTTGATACCTATTATTGCCTCTTTTATCACTTAAGCTTTGGTGAAGAGATTGGCTTTGATACCAATTATTGTCCTTTAGTGCCCTGGAAGGGGGGTTGAATAAGGCAATGGAAAGTAATTAAAAATAAAAACTAAGTGCAAAAATATACGAAGAATCAAGATACAAGATTTATAGAGGTTTGACACAACTTGTATACTTCATATCCTCTAGTATTCCCATTAGAGCCTTTATTATCTAGATAGCTTAAGGTGCTATCAATAATCTTTATAGCAATAGTTTTCGGGCACTACCAAGCCATTACAAGTAGACTTATAGGTGCTACTAAAACCTTATCCCAAATTAGTTTTCAAGTACTATCTTAAACCTTTCATAAGATCTAGTTTTTGAGATTTCCCAACCAAATGTTTCCTCAAACTAAATATAACATTTTAAAATGGAGGAGCAACCTTTCTCATTCAAATAATAAAGAAACTTAATCACTTTACACAAGGCTTGCATGATAAGGTTGAGAATGTGAAGAGAATTTTTAGAAAGCTTATCCTTCAAACTCTGTTTTGAAGATAACTCTTGCAAGCTTTGAATAATCAACTTTTTTTAGTTGTTAGATCACTCTTTTTTTCATCTTTTTTATTGAGAAAAGCCTTTACAATAAAATACTTACTTATTGGAACAGTTCTTTATTTGTTTTTGTTGAGAGCGGGCCCTTTTATACCATGAATAAAGAACTAGATGTTAGAAAGAAAGCTATTTAATCCCAGTTGGAGAACTTCCACTGCCTGTTGGCCATCTTCAACGCCTATTGTGTTTTTAAGTGTGCCTTGTTAGAGGCTCTAAAAGTTTTACCTTAATCTAGAGAACTTTTTCAATGCTTGTGGTGAATCTTTAATGCCCATCTCGAGGACTTGAGAGTTTAGCTCTATCAAAGTCACGTAGTCCAACATTTATTATGCAAGTGCCTTGTCTATTGAGTGCAAAAATAATGCTCATTGCAAAATCTCAACGGCCGTTTAGAGGACCAAGGAACACGGTTATGATTGACCAGTTCTCCAAGACCTCTTTTAGAAAAGGGCAACACACGTTGAGAAGTTTAGAAGGCTTTGCTTATGTTAGAATGTTACTTCAATGCCTATTGAAAAAAACAACACCCGTTGCACTGTCAAGCTTGATTTGCTTTGATCTTCTCACTAAAATACTTAAAGTTTTCCATTATAATTTCTTCTCCAATCAACCTAGTTCAAGGGATTGATATACTTGCAAAAATTAACATAAATAACTTAGGCATGGGTCAACCCTTTTGACTTGTTTGTAATCATCAAGCAAGGCTTGAAACCTAAAAGTTCAACATTTAGTTAAAAAAAAGGGTTATCAATAATAATGTCATCCTCAATTCTCTACAATTTGATAGAAAAACTTTCTAACAACCAACAAAAACAGTACAAGACATTGGATTTGGAAGTATACTCAAATTAACCTTATTAGAATTGAATGGAATTTATATAGGTACTTGGTTGAAAAATATGATTCAAATAAGTCTATAATACTTTTAGAAAATGTTGAAAAATTAATTTGATGGAAGAAGATGTTGTCTACACAATGGATCTCCCCCATGGGACTAAAAAAGTTGTAGAAGCTAAAGGAGATTCAGATTCTCAAGAATATAAAGAGCTACTAAAAACATGGAGGGAAAGGTGAGGAATCATAAAAGGAAGTCCATTAACATATGCTATGGCAAATGAAATTATAAAAAAAGGAGATTATGGTGATCAATTAAAGAGAGATTTTGTAGTCCTACTTGTTTCAACATTGCTTAAGGGGCATAAAATAAAATAAAAAAAACTAATTACAAAATTTTGTATTCTTTGATTAATGTGAATCAAATAAAGAATTTAAATTGGTACTACTACACCATAAATAGTTTAGTGCATTTTATAGATGAATGGAAGAAGAAACCAATTTTATCTTATAGGTTCAACCCTATTCTTAGAGTAACTAAATTCTTTTAATAGTCATTCATTTACGTATGCTTTTTAATTCATATACTCACCATTTATATCTACTATATTCACATTACTAATAATTTCTTTTTAAATTTTCATTTGAAAGCTTTTATACTTGGATAGAGTAGAATTCAAAGCTACCCAATTTATCACCAGGAAGTTCCCTACCTTAAGTTTTTGGACTACTAAGGATGTAACAATAAGAAGAAAAACACAAATGAAAGAAGGATTTGGAGAAGGAAAAGTTGTACCAGTTTTGAATGCTACAAGTTTAGAAATAAAAAAGCAATAACAACAAAACAAAGAAAAACAATGCACAGAGATAAGAAAGAATGTAGACACAAGCAAGGTAAAAATCATAACATTAGTGTTTATTTTCAACACCAATGTACCTGCCTAACAAAAAAAATGTACCTTTTATTTCAAAACAATGTACCTCATATAAAAAATCAATGTACCTAAAATATCTAGAACAATGTATTTTCACTTAGAAAAAGAAAAAAAATGCAACTTTGATACTACATGTACAATTAAAATGCGTCAACACTTATTTATATTTATTACTCATAAACATTATTTTTTTTTATAACTATAGAAATCTTTTGTGGTGAAAGTGTCATCAATCTTAAAGAAAATGACTATTAATATTGTTGAATTTGGATAAGTGATGGTTGAAATCAAAAGGAACAATCAAATAATGAGATTTTGAAAAAGTCCTTAAATTGCTTCTCTGAAACATTTAACAATATACAGAGCTCTGAAGGAAATGAATCATTAATCATAGAAACTAACGAAGATGATGATATATTCAATGACCTGAATTTCCTTGAAGCTGTTGGAGAAATTAAGCAATAACTTCAAAGGTTTCAAAAACAAAAAGAAATGCCTTCGCTGTTCTTTGGTATTTCCCCATATGAACAACAAAATACAATTATAGAAGAAAACAGAACAACTAAAATTATTCAAAATATATTTGATTAGTAAGTTTCACAATTTCACATTTTCCTTTTCCTATTCATATTACACATACAATAAATAACCTATGTCTCATGTTTCAAATTCTAATTGTCAATGGCTTTCTAATTCTTGTAGGATAATGAATGAATTCGAGTATGAACCAAAAGTTGTAGACAAAAGATAGTAGCCAGTAAGAACATTAAACAACCTTCAAATAAATTTGGCATCAATTTAACGACAAGTTGAAAAATATTAGATAAGAAAGAACACTTTATGACTTTGCATTTGTGGAACATGATGAAGACAACCAAAAAGAGTAAGACTAATTTTAAACTTTTCCATTAATCATAAATAGATTATATGTCATTCAATAATATATCTTTCTCTCTGGCAGTCAAATCTTGTTCAATTACTGTGAATTTGGGCTAATCATAAAGAGATAAGTAGTCTTTCAACTAGTCAAGAACTTTACAATACTAGAAATTTGGGCCCTTCAAATGAATATTCCTTATTCCCAATGTACAAGCCATTAACCAAAAAGAATTTTCTTCTTACACAAAACATATATCAAGTTCTCATCTCAATGATCCTATTTTTAATGTTTTTCTATTATTATTAGTTATACTAATTTTTAAAATTTTTTAGTACCAATTTGACTCAAGTAAACCATACATGAAAGATTTGACTACAAAAGAAAGACAAAGAAATTTCAATAATGTCTTGGATGCAGAACTAAGAAACATTCTTCATTTTGATATTTCAAATGTTGAACGTAAGTACTCCACCTATTTTTTATAATATTAAATTCTTAACTAACAATCCATTTTTAACATAATAAAAAAATATAGGTATTTTTTGTTGTGCTTCGCCAACAACATTATTTCCTAGTATGCTTGAATTATCAAAATTCATGCATTAAAATTATAGATCACATACCTCTACCACAAAAAGTGACCTTCAAACAAAAATATGAAAAATAACTGAAACTACTTGTAAGTTCTACAAACATCAAGATATATCATTTTTAAAAAAATTTTACATTGATTATAAAACTCCAAATTCATTTATTAAACTATTTCAGGATGAAGGATATGGTAATTATTTAGAATTATGATCACTTCAGAAAGTTAAAGATCCAAAAAAAAAAAATCAAATAAAAAAAATGCTTGAAATGCCATGGCAATCACAGAAAAATTACACAGACTGTGCGATTTATTGCGTGAGACATAGGGAGACCTATAGAGAAGAAAGACATCATTGGTATTCCAATCTTAAAAAAGATGATTTAAGTTATAACACATTCTTAAATTTATTTTTATTTTTATTATAATTCAATAATTATATTCTTATTATTTGAATCATATTTTTGAACTCACTAAGAGCAAAATATTGCTCAGTGATTTGAGATCAAATCTAAATAAATTTAGAGATGAAGTAATGAAGGAAGAGAAAAAAAGATTTGTGAAATGCAACAAGAGAAATTATTGATACTTCTATACAAATGTAACTTTTGTAACCCAATATCAATGTAAATACATTCCACTGCTAGTTCTCAAATCTTTCACTTTCTCTTATATTTAATGTAATAAATCCACAAAATAGAATATCTATATTACTACTAAATGAAACAAAAATGAACATTACTAGTCATTAATAAGTACATTATTATTCAACCATTTGCATGTTTGAATATATTTGAATTCAACAACACTATTAATGTACCTACTGTTAAATACAAATCTACCTAAAATTCACAAGAACAAATACCTTAGACCAAAGCACTATATCACTTAAAAAAAATGTACATTAAAATTCCTAAACATGTACATTATAATTAAACTCTAGGTACATATTACTCGAAAAAAGAAAAAAACCAAAAAATAAAACCTTGTTCCTTTATTATAGTATAACTACTATTTTTTAATATTTTACATTTAATTTTAATTTTTTATTCAAAAATATCATGACCAAAATTACAAACAATATACAAGAAAACATCCATCAAGACAAATCTACCTTCGATTAAAAAAAATAAATGCATGTACTTTGTTAAAAAAATTAAAATAACAAAACTATTAAAATTGATGTACCTATATCTCAAAACAAAATGTACCTTGATAACCTAAATGAAAATGGGACATTAAAACCACACATGACATAGTAAAGGGATATACATAAGATCAATAACACATGTTTCCCTAAAACCAACACACGTAAAGTTTTCTTTCTTTCCAACACAATAATTTCAAAGTTGAAAACCCTAAAAGGTCATACACGATTTACCACTTGTGGTTTCACTACCATTTCACAACCTCGCTACCACAAAAACTTTCATTTCCTATCCAACATTTGGGCACTTCTACCCCTCGCTTCGACTATGAAAAGAATGTCCATTTCTATTATACAAACAAAGTAAGTTTTCCTGATTTCTATCTCCCATTATTACATTTTAATATCTTTAATGTCAGCAAACTTAAAATTTCTTATGGTTTAATGGCCTATTTGTGTTTTGCATAGTAATAAAAAAAAAAATACCTGTATAACATATTTGCCCAAACACCTTAGTAGTTAACCATTTTTTCACTAAATTTACTGTGAAATCTATATTTGATTTAGCTTGTCTTTGCTTATATAATTTCTACATTATAAAATAGTTACTTATATAAAAGATTCTTAATCTTTGACTTATTTATATGTGAAAAACATTAATAAGAAACTAAACCCGAACTATTTGAAATAATAATGAAAAATAATAGTATAAAACAATAATGAAAAATAAATAAGTAATATTATGAATTCCAATAAATTTTTAAACAAATTATGCAAACATAAATGAAGGGGTGTGTGTGTGTGTGTATGCATGTACATTAACTTTTTACCACAAAAATGAAATAGTACTCTGTTTCCATTAAAACTCCAATGTACCTGCATTTCAATATTTATATATCTAAAAATTCATGTTCATTGTTGTGCATTGTTTAATAAAATTTTCATTTTATAACATCATGAGGATCAAGAAGATAACATGTAAAAGAGCAAGAGAAATACGAAAACCTCTATTCAATGACAACAAAGATTAATCCAATGACATCGTACAACCAAACACCGACACAAGACCATCCACCCAATCTGAAAGTGGAGATTCATCGGGTAATATTCCTCTCACACAAATACTAAAAAAATGAAAATTGATACTAGAAACACAACTAAAAAGAGAAAAGAATCATTTAGTGGTGAAAACACACCTCAAAAAAGAAAGGAACCACATGTTAATAAATCAAAAAAAGTTAGAAGTTCAAAAAGAGTTCAATCTCAAAACACTACCTAAGATTATGATGCAAAAACTAAAGAAGAAGACAAGACTCATAGTCTACTAACAAGAATATCACCATCAATCTTTCAAGTTGATAAGAAATTTATCAAAGGACCAATAAAAACCCATTCAACATTGTTGGACTAGGATAATTAATCCTAAGTTAGAACCTCTTTTGATCTTGACAAATTAGATTAATCATCACTAATATTTCAAATAAGTGTTGATTTTGTAGAAATGAATCAATCTCTCAAGAAGAAATGCAAGGAGTTGATAAACTCCAAAGTGACATATAAATAGCGACCGCAATCTAGGATTCACAACCACGACTCATGTTAAGACATGCTAAAATTCAAGCAGGCGGAATCGCAGAGCTATTCTCGGCCGCGACCTTTGGAAAAGAAGAAGCCAAAATGTGACAAACAAATTTGCGGTGAAAGTCACACCTTAGTCGCGACCGCAAATTTCAAAGTAACTCAAGAGGGAAGCAAGTCCACAACCACAACTTAACAAGTGTCCCAAAAGACTGTTGAAAGTCAAATTTCGCGGAGGCATCTTGTTGGTAGCGACTGCGAACCCTGTAGAAGAAAGTTGACCACTTTGGCAGATGGATTCGTGTCCTCTATCGCAACCTGTGCAAGAAAACTCGCGACTGCGACTTTTGAAAATAGGTAAAAGACAATGACTATATTTTTCTGGTGAACTAATAAGAAGCTACCACGTGGACTAGCCGTTAGACACAAACGGGGTTTCCCTTGAAGAATTTGGATTTCGCGACTGCAAAATGCAGTAGCGACCACGATTTCATCCTGACAAGCATTTAATGCAAAATCTATCAAACATGTCTCAAAGATTTGATGAGCTATGATCTGCAACGTCTCTTTGGTGAAGTTTGGCTATAAATACTCCACCAAATAACTATGAATAAGGTTGCTAAGGAATTTATTACAAGTGATTAAAGCTCTCAATCTTTGCTACTCATTTTCTTCATCTTCTTTATGAAATTATAATTGTTAGGTGGGAGCATTAAGCACCAAGTAGTGAGGTTTTGTGTTAGCCTGTAAAAACACTTCAAGAAAGGTTTAAGTGTGAGCCTAGTGAAACACTTGAGTGAGGTTTTGTGTTAGCCTAGAAAACACATTATTGTAAGGTTGTGTGTTAGCCATCAAAACACAAGTTGTATAAGTTGGGTGTGAGCATGAAAACACCATTGAGATAGTGAAATACCCAATTGATTAATTGGGGAGTGGACGTAGGGTCAATTATACCCGAACCACTATAAATTGATTGTCTCTCTTCTACTCTTTCTTCTCCCCTTTATCTTTGTTCTTGAAATTTTTATTCACCAATTCAACCCCTCTTCTTGGTGCCTAGGGACAACAAAAATATTTAAATGGATAGAAAGAATCCTTAATTAGAAGATCAATTTAAGAATTTAAAATTAAAAAGAAAACATACAAAAAAATTTAAAAATGAAACTAAAAAAATATGAACCAAATTTATGCCTAAAAAATAAAAAAGTTTTTTTTTTTGAAAAATATAGAAGAAACAAATTTCGGCTTTTGTTGATCTTCTACATCATCCGTTGCATGTTGTTATAGGTTAAAAAAGAAAATATTTTTAAATCCTACATATTTTTTACTTATTTATATTAAAAAAAAAAAAAGCTTAAAATCTAAGTTAACCTTTCTTGCTTCTTGTCATAGCTAATTAAAGAAGAAAATCAAAGAGATCTTTTGCTTTATATGTCTTTATTGTTTGTGATTTTGGACTTTGCTTTTTTACTATTATTAATAAAAAAATTACAATTGCAAAAAAAAAAAATGTTAACAGAAATCACACATGTATAAATATGAATTAAAAAGATGCTTAAAGAACATATTGAGATCAGTTTGGGATTAAGTTTACGTTGGGTATAAAGCATCAGCTGGGTATACTTTAAAAAGTTTATATTACTACGTAAAATTGTAATGTTGATATATCACATCTCAACTTTAACATTATGCATGGCAATAAGAAGGAGAGGGGAGCGAGAGAAAGGTATTTTAAAGAGTAAGGAAGAGAGTTGAGGAGGGAAAGAAAATTTTTTTTATCATCTTTTGTTTAGTTATATAATAAACAATCATTAAAGAGACGAGAGGAAAAACATATTTATTTTGTTTAGATGAGTAAGAGGATAAAGGAATAATAAATATTAAAAGATAAAAAAATTTAAATTGATATATAAATGATAAAGTTAAATTATTTATGTTCCAAGGATAAAAAAGATTATATATATATATA
>CATIWR010012656.1:0-20029 GCA_949677035.1 Omphalea diandra
ACCAATCATAATGTTTCTTTAGTTTTCCTATTTAGTTTAGGATTGCCTTTTCCTTATTACATTAGGAAATATTGAATTCTATTAGGGAATGTAAACCAAATCCTAATTGGTTTTGGATTAAGCATTGTAAGGCTATAAATAGCTCTCATATTCTGCTAAGAGGGAATAATTCAATCAATATTATTATTGTTAGCAATTTTGCTTGTGAGATTAAATTCTCTTCTTAAGTTTTTGAGTGGACTTGGTGAGATTATTGATTGAAGGCTTAATAATTTCACAAACTTGTTAATTCTGATCTTAAATTGGCTTAGTTAATTTAAGGTTTGAGGTAACACAACTTTGAATCTTTATAACTTAGGTTGCTAGAAACAAGTTTTCTAGAGGTCTAGTTGGGATTTGAAGATCAAAACTCCAATACTTGGTTTGATAGATTTTGGGCAACTATTCTTTAACATACGGGTAAGGATCAATCCAACTTTGTTCGTATCATCATGCCTCATCTACTAATCATTCCTAAAGCAAGTGCATTAACTCATTCATAAGGCATGGAGTATTAAAGTGACACAACATCATTAAAACTATTTCATGACATCCCATTATCATTAAAAGACCATTGTTCTTCACTGTTTTGAATACTTTGTATATCTTATTTTACAACATAGTAGCTATAAATAACAAACATGCATGGAAAAAAAAAAAAAAGAAAAACACTAAAAGGCTGCACAGTAGCCTGACTTCTACCAAACTACTAGACAACAACTTCAAAATGTATACTGAATGCAATCATTAGTATACTTTTCTTGAAAGAAAATTTAATGCAAATGAATGAGCTTACATACTCAGTAAGTAAATAATCAAGGACACTAATATAATAACTAATGCAACAAGCATTTAAATATAAATAACCTATCACCTATCCATTCATGTAATAAAGAATTTTCAATTTGTTATGATACAAACAAGGTTGGATTGATCCTTACCTATATGCTAAAGAATAGTTGCCCAAAATCTATTAAACCAAGTATTGGAGTTTTGATCTTCAAATCCCAACTAGACCTTTAGAAAACTTGTTTCTAGCAACCTAAGTTATAAAGATTCAAAGTTGTGTTAACTCAAACCTTAAATTAAGCAAGCCAATTTAATATCAAAATTAACAAGTTTGGGAAATCATTAAGCCTTCACTCAACGATCTCACCAAATCCACTCAAGAACTCAAGAAGAGAATTTAATCTAATAAGCAAAATTGTTAATAATAATAATATTTATTGAATTCTTCCCTCTTGGCAGAATATGAGGGTTATTTATAGCCTTACAATGCTTAATCCAAAACCAATTAGGATTTGGTTTACATTCCCTAACTGAATTCAATATTTCCTAATGTAATAAGGAAAAGGCAATCCTAAACTAAATAGGAAAACTAAAGAAACATTATGATTGGTCTATAAGATTAGACCAAGATATTTTTCTAATTGGAGAACAACTCTTCCTAAATAGAAAAGGAAAAGGATTCAACCTAATGAGGAAATCCTAACGGCATTAGGAAATATTGCCAATTAAGGAAATCTTGCAATAATCTTTGACTTTGGGCCTTATTTCCTTGCTTACATGACTTGGGCTTCCTTTTACATGCCTTGGGTTTCTTTTTACATGCCTCGGCCGAATTGGGTCATGCTTGGATGCTCTCCACAAGTTGGGCTCCATTGTATTAACTTAAGTGCTATATTTGAAGAGTTTAAGCTCTCATCAGCTTTTAATTGGCTTCACACATCCTTTGCTCTTCTTGGATAAATCAAAGTATAATTCCTTATTGCATGAATGCTCCAATTACATCCTTAAACTACTTTAGCCTTCCCTTTATGATTGGGCCTTAAAGTTGAAGTAGATCCTTTGCTTTAGCCTCGGCTGTTTGCATCAATTCTCTATTATCAAACTCATCTTTTCCCAACTTTCTATTTTTCTTTCTTCTTCTAATCCATTTTTTCTTCATCACTCTCTCAAATAACACCTACAAAATCATCTAAAGTAGATAAAGGCAAAGGGATTGCCCAAACATGCTAACCACAAGGCCCTCATTTACACCATTTGTAAAGGATATCTAAAGAGAATAAGGCAATATTCAAAGCAAATAAGAACAAAATCATCCAAGCCAATAAGATTCCATCGAAATTTCTTCTGACCTCCTTAATCATAAGTAATGAGATCAAATATCTTCACATGCACTTGGGATGGGTGGAATTTGTATATTCCATGATGAACCTAGTTACGAAGAAATCATTCATGAGTTCATGTGCACAGTGGAAGTGAGAAAGTAGATAGCTTCCAAAGCTAGAATGTTTGGCCAACTCTTTCGGTGATTTAGGGAACAATACTACATCATCTATGAGAAACTTTGCTTTTTGTTTAATTTCCAAATAAGGGATAAGGTTATAGTTAACATTTCCTCCCTTTATATTGATTATTCTGGATTTTGGAGTTAAATCTCCACTGAAGCAAAACATGAACCCAAAATGTCCCTAGCCATACATATTAAGACCCTCTCTTATTGGCTATTACATCAGACCATCACCTTTTCCATTTTTGCTAAAGGGAATATAAATGAAAGGGTCTCATAAAGGACCTTGCTTTCCTCTATTACCTCATTATTAATAAACTAATCCAAACTGGCCATTATTTTGTGCACTAATTAGTTCACATGACTACCAAAACCAAATCCCAATTTCATCTTCCCTCCCACATCACTACAATCTATCATTTTATGAGAGCCCTCAATGAAGAGAATGAAGCCTTCCTTATAAAGAAATATCTCCCAATCTCTAACTTCCTTGATTATAACTATTTGATTAATACCAAGGCCATCAATGCCAAGACTTGTGACTATTTATTAGGGGCTTAAGTTGCAAAGAAGCAAAAAGCATACCCAGCCTCTAAGAGAAAAGAGGTTGGTGATTAAAAAAGGAGTTTAAGAACAAAAATCCCCCCTCAAATCCCGTAGATAAAATCATAGTATAAGTATTTTCTTATTTCTCTCTCTTTCATTAATAAAAAGTTGGAAAAAATCCTAAGGGTGATGAAGAGGAGATTCATCCTCCTCACTTATATCTAGAGTGACATTGTTGATTTATAAAAGAGAATGGAATTTGAGCTTTATTATCTCCCATACTTTGAGGAAGAAGACACACAAAAGGAATAGAAAGGTAATAAAGAAAAAGAATGAGAATAAATTCAAAGAGGCACCTAAGAGGATGAAAAGGAAGATGATGATGTTGTTGAAGATAATGATTCTTCCCAAACTTTCAAGAATTTCATTATTTTTATTATATTTTTCATCTTTACTTTCTTTGTTTCTTTTCTTTTTGTTTTTGGATTTCCACCCTTAGTTTGTGTGATCAAGCATCATTGTATGTTTGAACTATCCTATGTGTTATTATATTTAATGTTAATGAAATTTCTATTTGCTTTGTGTTTTTATCACTTTATCATCTTATCATATGTGCTCCATGTTTAATTGTACAAATTATTTATGTTTATTGTTATTGCATGAGTTAGTACAATTGACATAGTTATGGATAATCATTCTCCTTATTTCTCCCTTCTATCTTTTTTATCTTGACAAAAGGGGAAGAGAAAATTAAACTTAATATGCAAACCTGGGGACTTTGGGTTAAGAGGGAGTTTGATAAATAAATTAGATTTATTAACTAAATTAAAGGGGAGTTTGGGTTGAGGGGGAGCCTGTTTACATCACTTTTAATCCAAAGAGAAATCATTTAATTAACTTCACACTATAACTTCAAATTGATTTTTAAACACTTAAAACACTTAATAGTTTTACATTTTGAATATAGAATGTCAAAATAAAAAAGGAGGAAGTTGATTGAAAGTGATAAGACATAAGAAGTTCAAAGTATGGAAGTCCTTACTAGGATTAAGAGGTTGCGACCACTACCTAAAAAAATTGAGAAACAAAATACCCAATTTGATTCACAGTTAGTGTCATATTGGAGGTTGCGACCGCTATATTCAAACTTGGTTAGAGGGATTATACACTTAACTAGGAAGGCCATGTGTCAAAGAGACTATTGGGGTTTGAAAAGTCGCGATTATGACTTATGGCAGTGACTACAACTTAAACAAAACTAGGAATTCCAAAGCTTAGACTGATTCACAATGAATATAGCAGTTAACCTCCCCAAATTTACTACTGCTACTTTCAATATGCTTTAGAGGTATCCAACAACTAGATTTTTTAAGAACTAATGTAGAGTGCCACATGTGGCTAACTGTTAAACATAATTGAAGATCTCGATTGTGACCAAGGAATTCCAAAGAAAATAAGCATATCATGACCTCAACTTCTTGTCTCGATCACAACTTATATCTAACAAGAATTAAATGTAGGATTTTGCCATCATGTTTGGAGGTTTGGAAAAATTTTTGTTAGTAACGACTCTTTGGTGATAGGAACCTATAAAAACTCCACCAAATGGTCTTCAATGTAAGATAATAGCAATTTATTATGGCAAAAATCTTGAAAATTTAATGCTCAACTCTTTACTTTTCTTTGTAGTTGAGTTGTAAAGGTTAGTTATAACCCATTAAACACCATTGGAAATGGGTTTTAGAGTGATCCTTATATAGAAAAACTCTTGTTTAAGTTAAGTGTGAGCCTCAGGAAAACACTTGTAAAGGTTTTGTGTTAGCCTTGGAAAACATCTTGTATAAGTTAGGTGTGAACTTGTAGAACACAATTGAGTGATAGAGAAATAGCCAATTTAAAGAATTAGGGAGTGGATGTAGGGTTGGTTAATACCTAAACCACTATAAATCTCTTATGTTGCTTATTCTCCAGCTTATTTCTCTAAACTTAAAATCACTCACACTCCCTCTAAAATTTAAATTTTCCACTAACTCAACCTCCATTTTTTGTGCATAAAGGCCAACAAGTGTGTTGTGTTCCTTAATGGTAGTGCATAACATGCATCATTTTTATGAGCATATTTAATATTAATTCTATGCATACCTCTTCATTTAATCTTTAGAATATAGGAAAATTAAAAGAAATGCCTATGATGTAACACTAGATAAGCGATGAAAGTTTGAACAATTGCTCAAGAAATATCAGAGGTTTTTCGCTTAGACACATGAGGATATGCCAGGGGTTCATAGATGAATAACCTAGCATAGAATTTTGATTTACCTGTATATGAGACTTGTAAAGCAAACGCTCCGAATGATAAGACCATAATGGGCTCAACTAGCTAAAAAAGAGGTAGCAAAGCAATTAAATGCCAAGTTCATAAAGATAGTTGACTACCATATGTGGCTAGCTAATATAGTACCAGTATTAAAGAATGATAGGAGAGTGAGGGTGTTTGTTGGTTACAGAGACTTGAATAAGCCTTCTATAAATATGATTTCCCTTTCCCCCAAATTGATGTGCTGGTAGTGTGAGCACCTCAAATTTCATGATTTTACTCAAACGAGTGGAATCTTATTTACCTTTTACCTTTTATCGATCATCAGTAGATCAAGAAGATGAGGGGTCATACATTGGTAATAACTCTTAGTCATGGCATGCAATTTGGATCTAAGCAAGCCACGTAAGATACAAGACCCATTATGAAAGTAGTGGTTAATGGGAGACCAAGGCAGGACAATGATACCATCCCTGGGTGAAATATGGAGTCACCACCCAATTTTTGTCAGGACAAGAATCTGGGCAAGGATAAATTCTAAGCTTACATAAGTCATTTAAAAGGCCCAATCCATCTTCACCCGATTAGAGATCAGGTTCGAGAGTTGGATACAACTTAGGGAAGAGGTTAGGCAGCCCCAAGTTACCTATATATAGGGATCCAGCCTTTGGGCAATCAATGGTTCATTATTCTACCTTGCCTTTATTAATAATTTCTCATTTATTCACCTAGGCACATTTATCTAAGCAAGCCATCAACCATAACAATAAAGTATGCAATGCATGAATAATATGCAAGATGTGAGAAAACAATAAATAAAGTATATAAGACCGGGATGGGGAATTCATATCCAAATGATGGGATTATAATACACATCCATGCATCCACTAATTTGCATTATGATAATTAATTAGGAATGGGGTCATGCATCATGGCATGAGGATTTTAGCTTGCACTATTGTTCATCAATGCAGACACATCATGCATAATCATATAGGATGAGAATTAAGGCCAAGTTCATGGCCTAACTCAAGTAATAACAACTACACCTAAAGGAAAGGAATAAGTTAGTAATCAGAAGATTAAAAAAATAATATAAACTAAAGGAAAATCAAATAAAGTCCATAATAACTATTTTACCCCACCTTTAAAGTCAAGGTCCTAAATATACATCTAGTGTCCATGGTAACATATCCCAAAATCACAAAATTAGTAAACAAACAAAAATATAATTGCATGAATCATGAATATATGAAGAAGTAAACATGCAATGCAAATCACTTGGAGGATATTGAATGGCCTAAGGTAAAACCCATATGATTGATGAATGCTCACCCTATATAGCTCTAAAAGAACATGGCATCCATATGTACCACTAACCATGTAGGGTTAGCATACAACATAAGAATAAGGAAGATTAGGGGGCTAAAACACTATTCACATACTTTAAGCATATACACTCCCAACACATAGTGAGCTTTCTAGGTTAATGGAACTTAAAGTTCATTATTTGAATATGGCTCTAAAATGCTTAAAACATAATAAAAACACATCCTTAAAATCAAATGAAAGATCCTAATGGTTTTTCTTTTGGTATGATAAGAAATAAAAAACCATATTAGGCATAATCAATACTCCATTTTTGAGATGAATAGAGGTCATAGGTCATTAAACTTCATATATTCTACCACTAGAGTCATAAAACATCATAAAAAAAAGCTTTAAAAAATAAAGAAATATGAGGGATGAAAAGAGAACAAACTTTGAAAAAAACTATCTACCAGCCAAACTGGGTTGTACAAACCTTATATTGGGTTGTAGACCCCATGTAGATGGTCGTATAGCCTATAAACAATGTTATACAACCCCTATTTCCTATGTTTTGAAAGCATAAAATGAAAATAATAGGGAAGAAGAATGGGGAGCGAGGGGATGATTGGATGCCTTTATGTTTTTTTATGCCATCAGAGGCTCACAACTTTAATATTTTCCTTCAAAATGCATAGGGAATACACAAAGTTAAAGAGATTAGGTCTAGTTCTACCTTGAAGTGAGTTAGGGTAATTTAAGGTTTAGGGTTTCTATATTTGAGGGATGTTTTAGAGGTGTTTTTGGCAAAGCAACCTTATGGTTTCTAAGCCTCCTCTCTCTTTAAAATGATGGGTATTTATTAAGGGAAAAGGGTACACTAAAGCCATAAATGGTTCTAATTATACCATGTTAGTGTCCAATCACAGAGATAGAGGTGAATCTTCTGGAATTAGGGTTTGCACATGGGTTGTACAACTAATAATGTGTTGTACATCCATCTGTCAGGGCCAGGTTTAAGGAGGGACAAGTTTCAAAATGTTCTTAAGATTATGGTTTAAATGAGAGTTTTACACCCTGTGATTAGTTGTAAAACACTTTTTTATAGGTTGTTGATGCAAACAGCTAAGGCTAAAGCAAAGGATCCACTTCAACTTCAAGGCCCAGTCATAAAAGGAAGGCTAAATAAGTTTAAGGATGTAATTAGAGCATTCATACAATAAGGAATTACACTTTGATTAGCCTAAGAAGAGCAAAACATGAGTGAAACCAATTAAAAGTTGATGGGAGCTTAAACTCTTCAAATGGAGCACTTAACTTAATAACATAGAGTCGAACTTGTGGAGAGCATCCAAGCATGACCCAATTCAGCCAAGGAATGTAAAAAGAAGACCAAGGCATGTAAAAGGAAGCCCAAGTCATGTAAGCAAGGAAATAAGACTTAAAGTCAAAGATTCTTGTAAGATTTCCTTAGTTGGCAATATTTCTTAATGCCATTAGGATTTCCTCATTAGGTTGAATCCTTTTCCTTTTCTATTTAGGAAGAGTTGTTCTTTGGTTAGGAAAGTATCTTGGTCTAATCTTGTTGACCAATCATAATATTCCTTTAGTTTTCCTATTTAGTTTAGGATTGCCTTTTCCTTATTACATTAGGAAATATTGAATTCTATTAGGGAATGTAAACCAAATCCTAATTGGTTTTGGATTAAGCATTGTAAGGCTATAAATAGCCCTCACATTCTATCAAGAGGGATTCAATCAATCAATATTATTATTGTTAGCAATTTTGCTTGTGATATTAAATTTTCTTTTTGAGTTCTTGAGTGGACTTGGTGAGATTGTTGAGTGAAGGCTTAATAATTTCACAAACTTGTTAATTCTGATATTAAATTGGCTTAGTTAATGTAAGGTTTGAGTTAACACAACTTTGAATCTTTATAACTTAGGTTGATAGAAATAAGTTTTCTAGAGGTCTAGTTGGGATTTGAAGATAAAAAAACTCTAATACTTGTTTTGATAGATCTAAGCAACTATTCTCAAGCATACGAGAAAGGAATCTAATCCAACCTTGTTCGTATCATTGGGTTTGGTACTCATGTGGATGAATTGATCTACAAGATACCTGCCATTTGAATAGGTTTGTTTTTTGACGAGGCATAAAAGAAATGCTAAGTTTTTTTATGAAACTTTCTCATTACCATCACCTCTAGCATTTACGGAAAAGGTGATGATACGATAGAGTATCCAAAGAAGTAGGGTTTTAATATTTTTGGCCAATGAAGTTCTGAGGTCGTGTTTAGTTTCAATAGAAAATTTTGACTAGAATTCAAAATAAATGACATCAAGTGCAGAGATGATAAAAGGAATGTTTTCTCTAACTTAAAGATTGAAGAGGGAGGAAAGTTGTTCAAAGGTAATGAAAAAAGGATCACCAAAAGCCCAGAATAGTAACCAGTTTTGCCTCGCTCGAAAATTGGCTTTGCGACTCAATTAGACCGTGCACATGAATCCCTCATAATTCCTTTGTAGTCAGGTTCATCTCGAAAGATGAACTCATTCAAGCCCAAGTTGGAAAGGAAAGCACGAATCTTTGCGTTGATGCGCAAAGTCTGTAACAAAAAGGTAGAAGGAATCTTATTGAGGAGGATGATCTTAGAAGAATTTTCCTTGTATCGCTCTTTCTCCTCCTTGGTGATGCCCTTCATTAGGTCGATGCAGGGGGTATAGATGGCTAAGCCACAACCTTGCCTTTATCTGCTCTTGAGATCTTATTAAGAGCCATTACAGAAAATGAAGAGATTTGAAGATTTTGAGAGCTTTGAAAGGATAAGAGTTTTGAAGTGATGAGAATCACAGTTTAGGGGGTTTATATAGCCATTGAATGGGTGCACAAACAGTTAGAAACGTATAGAATTTGATTTATGAAGAGTTAAAAACAGTTGGCAGTCAAATCATTTAATGGCTTGGCAGTTACTTAAATTTGCATCCGCGAATTCTAGGATCGCTACCATAATTTTTGAAAAATGTGAGTAATGGACAAATTTTCCTCAGGAATATGTGTTACAACTGTTAGAAATTTGAATTCTTGACCAAAATTTGTGGTAGAGCTTGATTCTTGCAGCCTCGATTTGATATTTGACAACCAGGTGATTAGGACTTGTAATTCACGATCGTGAAAGGAAGATAGTGACCGCAAATTTTAAGTAAACAAGGATAAGAATGAAAAAATAAGTTTTGAGAAAATGAAAGTTGTGATCCTCTTAGAATATGTCACAAAGAAAACATAAGACATAGAATAAATAACAATCAACGTACATAACAATCAACACATAAGATCAAATTTTCACCTTAGGGAGCTTCCATCAAGCATTCCTAAAGTGTAAGCTGATGATTTGTGTCAATAAATTCTAACACAACATCACCCTTTTACATATGATCTCTAATGAAATGGTGTCCATTATCTATGTGTTTGCTTCTAAAATGTTGGATGAGATTCTTAGAAAGATTGATAGCACTTGTGTTATCACATTTAATAGGAATGTGATCAATCACATTGCCAAACTCCTTCAATTATTGTTCATCCAAAGGACTTAGGTGCAACAACAACTCAGCTTTTGCAGTGGATAAGGCAATTAACACTTGATTTTTGCTAAATTAAGATACTAGGCATTCTCCTATAAATTGACAAGTCCCGGAAGTGCTTTTTCTATCTAATAAACTACCCACATAATCTGCATCTGAATATCCTATGAGACTAAAGGATAAATCCCTATGATACCATAACCCTAAGTGAATTATGCCATGAAAATACTTAAAAATTCTCTTAACAGCATTTAAATGAGACTCACCATGAGAGGATTGGAACCTAGCACACATACATACACTAAACATGATATTAGGCCTATAAGCTGTAAGATAAAGTAAAGATCCGATCGTACCTTGATATCTCTTTTCATCTACCATCTTACCCGATTCATCTTTGTCTACCTTGATGGTATCACTCATGAGTGTTTTGGCTACTTTGCAACCATCTATGCCAAACTTCTTGAGTATCTCCCTTGTGTGTTTAGCTTGGTTAATGAAGATCCCTTCTTTTGGTTTACTTGATATGCAAACTGAGAAAGAACTTGAGTTCTTCCATCATACTCATTTCAAATTCATTAGTCATACTCTTAGCAAAATCCTTATAAAGAGACTCATTAGTAACACAAAAATGATATCATCAACATAGATTTGTACAATTAGTGTATTATGATTGTGTTTTTTGATAAATAATGTGATGTCCACCTTTCCTTTTTCAAAATCATTTTTCAAGATAAATGAACTAAGCCTTTCATACCAAGCTCTTGGAGCTTGTTTCAATCCATATAAGGCTTCGTTCAATTTAAAAACATGATTTGGAAAACAATGTGACTCAAAACTAGGAGGTTGTTCAACATAGACTTCCCCCTCAATAATTCCATTCAAAAATGTACTTTTAACATCCATTTGAAAAAGCTTAGAATTCATGTGGCATGTAAAAGCTAAAAGTATCATAATGGCCTCTAATCTTGCAACGGGGGCAAAAGTCTCATCATAATCTATGCCTTCCTCTTAGTTGTATCCCTTAGCAACCAATCTAGCTTTATTCATTGTGATAAGACCTTGCTCATCTAACTTGTTCCTAAACACCCATGTGCAACCCACAATGGAGTGTTCTTCAGGCCTGGGACGAGTTCCCATACCTTGTTTCTCTCAAATTGGTTGAGTTCCTCTTACATAATAAACACCTAACTCTTATCATTAAGAGTCTTATCAATTGATTTTGTATTAAATTGAGAAATAAAAGCAAGATTATTATCTAAAAGATGAAGTTGTGATCTAGTGATTACACCTTTGGAGGTATCACCAATGATCAGGCCCTTAGGGTGATATTTGTAAAATCTTTAATCTTTGGGTAGATCTTGGCTTGGCTCATCTCTTTGTTGATGTTGTGGCTCCTCATCTGCTTTTGATGCTTCACCTCCTTCCTTGTTTTTCTCCTCTTTTCTTACAATGTTTTCTAATTCTAGCTTTTTAAAGTTACCTACAAGATCATCAACAAAAACACCTTTCCCAAGATCAAGTTTACTAGATTCATCAAAGACAATATTCATAGACTCTTCAACTACCATTGAACTCTTATTAAAGACTCTATATGCCTTGCTAGAGGTGGAATAGCCTAAAAATATTCCTTCATTGGTTTTGGAATCAAATTTTTCAAGATTATCCTTGGTATTTAAAATATAACACTTACATCCAAATACTCTTAGGTATGATATCTTGGGTTTTCTACCATTTCATAGCTCATAAGATGTTTTATTGAGAATGGGTCTTTTAAAAACTTTATTTACAATATAACACGAAGTATCAATGGCTTCAGCCCAAAAGTAATTTGGTAAAGAATATTCATTAAGCGTAGTTTTAGCCATTTCTACTGGTATTCTATTTTTTCTCTCTACAACACCATTTTGTTGTGGTGTTCTAGGAGTTCAAAAATTATGGAAAAATCCATTCTCCAAACAATAAGTTTCCAAATACTCATTTTGAAATTCCTTTCCATGGTCACTTCTTATAGAAAAAATGAAGTGACTATTTTCATTTTGAACTCTTTTTGTAAAACTCTTGAAAGCATCAAAAGTATCATTCTTATGAGCTAAAAAGGACACCCAAGTAAACCTAGAGTAATCATCAATTAGGACTAGTGCATAATGTTTTCCACCTAAGCTAGCACTTTTAGTGGGCCCTATCAAATCCATATGAACTAGTTGAAGAGGTCTACAAAAACTTGCAACATTTTTAGCTTTGTGGAAGGCTTGATGTTGCTTTCTTATTTGGTAACAACCATATGTCTTGCCTTTAGTGAAATTTAGCTTGGGAAAGCCTTCCACTAACTTTCTTTTAGATAGGCTTTGAAGAAGATCCCTGCTTGAATATCTAAGCCTTTTATGCCATAACCAAGCTTCATTGCTCAAAGACATAAGACACTTAAAAGATTGGTTAGCCAAATTGTCTAAGTCAATTGATTAGGTATTGTCTTTCCTTTCACCCTTGAAAATAATCTCATCATCCACTAATATGGTGACTCGGCATTCCGTAGGATCAAAGGTGATTTTATTACCTTTGTCACACAATTGACTTACACTCAATAAATTTTATTGTAAGCCACTAACTAATAAAACATTATCAATTAAGGAATAAACATTCTTACTAATGGTTCTTATGCCAATTTCCTTACCCTTTGACATCTCCACCTTCTTTTTCTTTCAATTCTGTGAATAACTTTCTATTTCTAGTCATGTGTTTAGAACATCCACTATCCATATGCTAATTGCTTGATTTATTAGTGGTTGCCACATTTCCCTACACAATAAAAGTGAGTCACCTTTTCTTAGGTACCTAAGTATACTTAGGTCCTAGGAGGTTGGGAGATTAAGGGTCCTCTAATTTGAGGTGAACCTTCCTAATAAAATAGTGAATATTAACCTCTAAAAGCCTCTAGAAGCTCTTCATCTATCTCATCAAAATCATCTAAATCTGAATGAGAGTGGGATGAAGTACTTACCTCATTTGGAGAGTCTTCTTGTGCACTGAAGCAAATGTTGGCAACTTCTCCTTCTTCTTCATCTTCACTTAAGTTGTCATGCCAATGGCTGAGAAACTCTTCTTCTTCTCCTTGTCGCTTCTTTTCTTCTTCTTTATTTTTGGACAATCGTGTTTGATGTGGCCTTGCTTGCCACACTCATAACAAGTGACTTCATTGGATCTCTCTCTAGGATTAGGAGTTGTCTTCTTTAAGCTTCTTCTCTCTTTTCTTTTTGTAATTAACTCCTTTGTCCTTTTTGAGAGCATTGGTACCTTTTCTTCTTCTTTGTTATTCTCTTCATCATTAAAGGTTGTTTCTACCACCTTATCCTTGGTTGAGGATTTGAGTGCCAAGGTTCTTCTTTCTTTTTCTGATTTTTCTCCTTGGCCCCTTAGTTTCTTCATTTGCTCATCCTTTTGTAAGGCCAACTCATGAGTTAAGAGTTTTCCTATCAACATATTCGTAGGAACCTTCCTAATCTCTGGGTTGGACTCTTAAATGCTGCATAATCTTGCACCAAACTTATATAATGGAAAAGTTTTAAGGATTATTGTGTTTACCTTATAGTTGGTAAGAGTCCTTCCAAATTTCTTCACGTTAGTGATGGTGGATAGGAGTCTATTCGTCATTTTGGTGATGTTTTCATGGTCTTTCATCATGAAGAGCTTTCATTCTATCACATACATCTCCAATCGACTTGACTTAACCAGTGTTGTGCCTTCATGATAGTTTTCAAGAGTCTTCCAAATGGCATGTGCTATTTGGCAATGTTATAATCTTCTAATCTCTTCTATAGAGAGAGAGCTTAGAAGAATGATCATTGCTCTCTTATTTTTGCCATTTGACCTCCTGTGAGCTTCAACCCAATCTTCCCTTAGAGTGAGTTCTTCAATTCCATCCACTACTTTAGAGCGTGGCTTCCATTCTTGGATAACTACATCCTAAAGGTCCACTACATCTGTATCAAGATAAATCTCTATCCTATACTTCCATGAGTATAGTCAGATCCATCAAAGTAGGGCTTGAGGTGCGAGTGGATTCCCTCTTGTGCTATGAACTTTGCTCACCCAATTAAGGCTTATATGTGAAACTAGGCTCTGATACCATTTGTTGGCCCTAAGCATCGAGAAGGGGGGTTGAATTGGTATTTAAAAAAAATTAAAATGAGGATAAAGAAAGAGTAGAAAAGAGACACAACATTTATAGTGGTTTAGGTATTAATCAACGCTACGTCCACTCCCTAATTCTCTGTAATTGGGTGTTTCACTCACTCAAAATGGTGTTTCCAAGCTCACATCTAACTATTACACCTTATGTTTTCAAGGCTTACACAACAACCTTTCTTACAAGTTTTTCTAAGGCTAACACTAAAACCTCTCTCAAGTGTTTTTACAGGCTCACACTAAAACCTTTCTCAAGTGTTTTTACTGGCTCACACTAAAACATATTACAATTGATGTTTATGCTTACACCAAACAATCACTTAAAGAATAAAAAGAATGAGTAGCAAATTTGCAAGATTTTTATTACTAGTTAATGAATTTTCTTGTATTTACATCTGTTTGGTGGAGTATTTGTAATCCACACCCACCAAAGAGACGTTACACTATGAAGCTCATTAAATCTCCAAGTCATGCTAAGCAAATTCTGCATTAATTACTTGACAGGCAGGAGTCGCAATTGCTATTGAGGATTCAGAGTTGCGACATTCCAATTTCCATACTGAAGGAAAAAATTATGGTAGAAAACCCTATTTGTGTCTAACGACTAGTCCACGTGTCATCTCCTTATTGGTCCATCAGGAAAATATAGACGTTGCTTTCTAGCTGCCTACAAAAGTTGCAGTCGCGATCTTTCATTGTACAGGGCATGACTTAGGATGGAAATTTTTCTATTTGAAAGACAATCTTCATCTTCATGAATCGCAATCGTTACCCATAATGTCGCCCTCATGAATTTTGTTCTTCAATGGATACCTTGGACACTTGGAACACCGTGGTTGTGGACTTGGTTCCCTCCTTAGACACTATGAAATTTGCAATCACGATTAAGACGTGACATTGGCCTCGAATTCGTCTGTGATTTTGACACTCCCATCTTTGGATGAATCGCGACAGAGATGAAGCTCACAAATTAGTCTGGCCTAGTTTCACCTTGTTCTTGAGCTTAGTTACGGTCGCTAATTATAAGTTATTGATCACTAATTTGGATGAACTTTGCCTTCTTGAAGATTATGAACTCCATCCAACTTCCACTTGAAAAATCTAACTTAATTCTGCAAAACAAACACTTAATGGAAACATTAGGATTGATCAATCTCCTTTGTCAAGATCAAAAGAGGTCTAAGACTTAGGATTAACCATCCTAGTCTAACACTAGACACGTAGATACAATTTGCCTTTCCAGTTAAAACACAACCTTTGTATGATTTGGAGATTCTAGAACAACTTCCTTAGTAAAACAATTCATTATTGCATGATATTTGGACAACTAGTCCATACCCAGTGTCACATCAAATTCACAGAGTGGCAACAATATAAGAACAACATTCAACTCAATGCCATCAATGCAAATCACACAATCACAACATACCTTATCCATAATCACCACGTCTCATAAAGGAGTACTAACATATAGATTAAAACCTAAAGGTTGATGCTCACTACATAATTTTTGATGCCATGTTCAATGAAATGAATGAATGTATGGAGTTAGGATCAATTAATGCATCCATTTCTAAATCATGAAGAAAAAGTTTATCAATGATTACTTCTGGAGCAACAACTTATTGCTTAGTTATGGCAAATACTTTGGACTATGTCAGGGATCTAGAACTTTGACCTTATGATATGCTCATACCTTGGCCAATTGTGGTCGTTCTACCTCTGTCTCTGCCCCTGCCAAATGTAGCTCTGCCTTTGAAACTTTCAACTCCACTTGCCTTTGAAACTTCACCTGCGGACTCTAATGTAGCTCTGCCTCTACCTCTCTCTAACATTATGGATCTTTCAGGATAATCTCTAAGCATAAGATTAAAAGACTCAAAAAAGTAGCACCCACTAGTCAATTTTCTATATTCACCCATATGTTGCCTGGCACAATGTATACATGAAGTTCGTTGTTGCATAACTTGGCCTTGACCTCTACTTGCATATGATGAAGCTCCTCATTCCTTGCCTCTATAACTAGAGTAACCGCCCTTAGCACTGGACTATGATGGCATATAATCTCCACATTTACCTTTCTTTTTACTAAAATCTCATAAATTCAATAAGCCCTCTTTTTAATCATTGCTCTATCCTTTCTTTTTCTAAACTTTCCACCCTGATTGCAACAACTTTTAGCTTGGTATAGCTTTCAAGATTAGTAGCTGTGATCTTACTTCTGATCTCATATCTCAGTTTTTCTTCAAACTTTTGAAATTTATCTTTGTCAATAGCCACCATGAAGGATGCATAATGAGATAATTGATTAAATTTTACCTCATACTTGGTTATAGTTATCTCCCCCTGCTGTAGGTTTAGAAATTCCTTTATTTTATCATCTTTGTACACTTCTAGCATGTAATTATTATTGAACTCAAGAAAAAAATCAACCCATGTAACCAATGAAAGCTAGACGTCACTCCTTAGAATGGTTTCCTACCAATCATATACATCCCACTATAATAACAACACTGCATAATCAAACTTTTCTTATAGTGTGCATTTCATCAAATTCAAAACTGTCTAAGTTTTTTTAGCCATGCTTCTGCCACTGATGGATTTGTGGTGCCACTAAAGTCAACTGCACACTATTTTCTTAATCTATCATACCTTCTTTCTCTTTGAATTTCTAGAACATGCATTGTTGGTTCATCAATTCTATGTTGTGGTTACCCAGGAGATATGTATTGTGCATGAGAATGTGTAGGAGATCTAACTCTATCAGCAAGTTGATCTCTTAACGGTTGGCATGATGCTTCTATGGAATGCAAATCAGTTGACTTCTCTCTCCTTAGTGAGCCATGGGTACTACCATGACCACCCTCTACTAACTCCCTATAGACATATAAGAATATGTCATATGATAATACATAATAGTGCAAAAATCATGTCATGTTCATATGTATTTCGCATGGAACATATCCTTACTCTGATACCAAAAATTGTAATGACCATTTTCATTTACAAATCATGACATTCATGTCTAAAAATATATTTGCATATAGGTTGATTCATAATACAAACACAATGTATTTAATGTACATATATGTTAACTAATGTTCAAGGCTAGTGACCATAAACTAATTCCTATCTAGATATATGTACATGACACAAGGAGAGATAGTGAGTTTCAGTCAAAGACCTGTGGCCCATATCTCTCTATACAAACTCTATGCACTAAAGTATCCAAACCCTATGCTTCAGTATCAGAAAAACATAATTGTGATTTGGTGAGTTGCGACTCAATTATAAAAACAATAATCATATCCTTATGGCACTATCTAAATTTTGCCTTGTTTCAATATCATCTTAGTCTAAGTAGGTCTTACAATCTTGGGTATATCTCAAATTGTACAAATCCAATTTCAAAACTGATTTACCAGAAGTTAAAAATAAATAAAGGAACATTTTCATATTTTACTCATTTCAAATTCAGTCTATAAAGTCCCCAAAACAAATGACCAATCTCAGGGTGAGTAGGTTTTCAACATGTTAATAATCAATCATGATAAAGGGATGATATGTCATCAACCATGATTAATTTGGCAACAATATTTTACAGGCATTTAGATAAGACATAAATATACAACTTTCAAGTTTAACACCTCACCATATTTCAATTCTATGGCCATCAAATTCTTAGAACACAAAATTATAAGACTAATGAAAATCAGGTTCAGGATTAGTCACAATCAATGAGACATATTTCTTTCCAGACAACAAATAAAAAAAATTAATGTATAGGTATTTAGAGGGGATATAACCTATAAATTTCATTTTTTGAACTTTGTCTAAATTATAGCATAAGGTCATCAAAATTTATGAAAATTGCCAGACTGAGGAGATTTCAATTGGTTGTGAACTAGTCGTAATGAAGGAGTCATATCTCCTCACGCACACCAAATTAAGTAAAACTGTTTTACATGAATTTAGAAGGGGCATAAAAACAAAACTTTCATATTTTACACTTTCCCTAATTCCTCTTATAGGGTTATGAAATTATAGGTACAAAATCTATTTTAACAATAAAACCAACACAATCAGCTATTATTTCTTTTGAGCTTGAATCTCCACACATGAGCTTTACCTCAAATTGCTCAATAATTCTTAGTAACCATACATGATTAACATATCATGAGGGAGTAATTTCACGTATGAAGAAGATAAATTAATTTAACTATTTTCCCACAAACAAAAAAGCTTAGGATTCCTTCATAGGCAGGTCACTCTTCTCTCTCTCTCCTTGTTCTTTTTATTTTTCTTCTTCTTCTTCTTCTTCTTCTTCTTCTTCTTCTTCCTTTCTTTCTTTCGTCTTTAGTTCTCTCTTTCTTCTATTACCTCTCATGTTTATCCTCTATATTTTGTTCCTAAAGGATGAAAAATTCAATTTGTAAACCTATTATAATAAGAAAAAATCATGGTGTCTCATTTCCATTGGTTGGAAGTTCACTTCTCCTCTTTTAGTCCATTTTCTTCACTCCTTCATCACCTCCATCCATCTCCTAATCGCCATATGCTCCTTACACTTTTAAATAATCTTTAAAACACCATTATTTATGATGCCATAACATGCATACAACATAAGATAATTTTCCATGCAACTATACAAATATTACATATAAATTCAAGTGTCCTAAATGCAATAGTGCAAGTATCATCGTCGTGCTTATCCAATTCACATATCTAAATGATCATTTATCCCTTGCATATGTTCATTTGGAATTATAAATTATTTATGTAATGAATATTTTCATGTCAGAATGCCAATGAATATGGATAGGGATGTTACATGTCTGAGCTTCCTAAGTTTATGAGGATTCAAAATGCTAAGAACCATGTCCGCTCATATGTTCTAGTCATAATGGTGTCTGAGGTTTTGATAAACACTATGTTAGAGCTTTTTGAATTGTCATTGGAAGGGTATGCTAAGACATGGTACTTTAACCAACCAAAGACCATAAGAGAAGACATAAAGGAACTAACATAGGCTTTTAAAAAGCACTATGCATGTAATTTAAACTTAGAGGTCATATTGTAAGATATGGAATCTTTGAAGTGGATGACTAATGAAAACTCATATATTGGATGATTATTAGAGGTACGATACCCAATATTGGTACCAAAATTAAGGGGTTGTTAGTTAGGAACTTCAAAGACCTTAAAAAGGCAAATTTGTAAGCTGAAGAGTTGGAATCTGAGTCAATGAGGCAATATGGGGGAAGAAGGAGTACTCCGTCAAAGCCTTAAGCTACAGGGGCAAGATGACTGATGTAAATGCGGTTAGGGCCTTAAGACATTATACAAATTTGGGCATGTTGAGGTTATAAAAGAAGGGAGTATTGAAGCCCCTAGCACTGAGGCTGATACGCACCAAGTTAGCGACAAGATCAAAGTTACAAAGAATGAAATGGACTAGCAATGAGTTCTCCTTCAAAAGGAGGAAGACATCACAAAAACTTCAAAAACCTGTCATATTTGGAAATTATCATATTTGAAAATGCCTTATTTGGACTTGCCATATTCGGAGCTGCCATATTTGGAATTGTCATATTTGAACTTACCTTATTTGGACTTGCCATATTTGGAGCTGCCATATTTGAACCTGCCTTATTTAAAGTTGCCTTATTCAGACAATCTTCTTCACAAGGGCAAAATGGTCATTTCTATGCTTCATTCATGTATGGAACCTCAAAATGAAATCAAGAAGTCTAACTCTA